>ML375803.1:0-82768 GCA_005239525.1 Nicotiana knightiana
ATTCAGCCCAAGCGCTAATATCAAGCCACCTCGTGGCGTATCATATCCTCACAATCAGGCCCTACACCTCACTCAGCAGTACCACTCAAAGAGCCCCTCGGGCAAATCAGTAAAACAGGGTTCTCGACCCAAAATACCATTTTTAAATCTCAAAGTAGTGTAAATCAGGCTGAGTTCGAAAACAATAAGTACAATGTAGCTGAGTGAAATCATCAATACATAGTGAGGAAAACTACAGTAAAAAGTCCCCAAGGAGTCTAAACAGATCGGCGTGAGGCCCCAAACACGGCTTATAGCCCAAATATTTCAACAATCTTTTGAACATAATTTAACATAAAGTTTTCAATAAAATATGCAACTCAATAGTTGCTGCCGAGAGGACCTAGTCCAATCCAAAAATCAGTGCACGCCACATACTCGTCATCCGACATGTGCGCCATTCTAAAATCAGTGAGACATATGTAGTCCGGGTTTCATACCCTCAGGACAAGATTTATAACCATTTCTTACCTTTACCGGGCCACAACACTAGTCCGCTATGCTTTTGCCCCTCAAATTGGCCTCCGATTGCTCCGAATCTAGCCAAAACCAGTTTAATATCATTAATATATGCCAAAGGAACACAACCCAATCGAAAATTATCAAATTATACAAAAATATCAAAATTCGGCCAAACCCGAGCCCCAAGACCACATCTCTGAATCCGATAAAATTTACATCACAAGAACCCTTATCCTCCCAGACCGTACATACCAAGAACATCAAAATCGGACCACAACTGCCCACAAAAATCGCCAAAAGAAATTCCCAACTCCTTCCTCCCATTTTCCAAACTTTTTCTTACTTAATTCCTTCAATTACAAGCCTAATCCAAATAAAATAACATAGAAACGATTTTAATAACCCGAGAACTTACCTTCACTGAAGAACCACGAATTCCCTTTTCAATTTGCCTTCAAAAGAGCTCCTCCCGCATGCAAAAATGGTGGAATGAAATAAATTTCACGGAGGCCTCTTTTATATTGTTCTGCCAGCATTTCCGCACCTGCGGACACTAAATTGCACCTACGGATCCGCACTTGTGGTCCCAGGTTCGCACCTGCGCAATTCCACTAACGGACCAAATTCTCGCACCTGCGGCTTCGCAGGTGCAGCTATATCTTCGCACCTGCGGATTTCCCCGGCCTAGACTCCTTTCGCACCTGCGCACAACCTTTTTCACCTGCAACATCGCACCTGCGGCTACCTATCCGCAGGTGCGGTCCAACACCAGAAACTCACACCAGTAGCTATTTGCTGCAAATTTCCAAGTTCAAAACCCCGCCAACCATCCGAAATCAATTCCGAGCCCCTCGGGGCCCCAACCAAACATACCAACATACCCCATATCATTATTCCAACTTAGTCGAGCCTTCGAAACACCAAAAACAACACGAAACACCAAAATTACATCAAATTCAAGCCTATCAACTTTGAAACTTCCAAATTTCGCCAACTACACCGAAACCAACCAAAACACCTCCGATTGACCTGAAATTTTGCACACATACCCAAAATGACATTACGGACCTGCTCCAACTTTCGGAACCCCATTCCGACCTTGATAGCCTATTTTCCACTGCTGACCGGAAATAGCCAAAAACTAACTTTCGCCAATTCAAGCCTAATTCTACACCGGACATCAAAACTTCATTCCGAACACACTCCTAAGTCCCAAATCACCTAACGAAGTTATCCGAGTTATAAAATCCGCATTCCGGTTGTTCACCAATAAGTCAACTCTCAGTTAGCTTTTTCAACTATTAAGCTACCCTGAGAGACTAAATGCCTCAATTCTCACCATGACCACTCCAGACCCAAACCAACTGACCCAACATAACAAAACAGGCTAAAAATATTTGACAAATGCAGAAATGGGGGAAACGAGGCTAAACTCTCGGAACGATCGGTCGGGTCGTTAAATCCTCCCGCACTTAAACATACGTTCGTCCTCGAACGTGCCAAAAGTTGTTCTCCAACACCATCAAACTGTTACGTAGCTTACCATGCACATACCTGAGGGTGATCCCACGTCACCCTATCCCATATAGGTCCAATAGAACAATACCGTTGAAATTTCGAAATCCAAATCCGGGCCCATAAACCTTAGAACCAAATTCCCACTTCTGAAATAATATACAAGATCAAAATTTCCATAACTATAAGCTGAACAAGTCTGAACATGCTAAATCAAGCAATATATGCACCCCAGATGAAATCACATAATACACCGTGTGGCTCAAACACTCATAGCGATAACTCTTAACGACAATAACTGCTCAGAACAACCCAATACTGGTACATAACCTCTTATCAAGAACCGCCTCACTCTAACACTTTCATATACTGCTGATGATGAAAGAAGCGCGTAGAACTAACAACCATTTGTCCGATCATCCAGACATGAAACTCCCCCTTCCCAAACTGGAATTATAGCAGATTTCTAAGACGACTCCCGATATTTATCCTTCCAACTATGCTGTAGAAAATTCTGAAAATGTTCATTCTAGGTCCAATGACCTCTTCTCATCCATCACGACCACCCTGATAACATGACACATCAATAAAATTCGAAGCCCAAACCTGTGCAACTTGTGCACTTAATAGCAACTTCCCAATGTAATCAAATTATATAAAAGATCCACACAAGAGGACTATCCTGCCATTAACACTTACCATCACCATATCATACTAACATCCTGGCACACACCGTAAAAATCAAAAACACATGTATCCAATACCCAAGGTCATACCCCTACATAACTCTGCTACACTGCGCGATCTCATCCAACACTGGTCCACTTGAAATACTTCAAGACACCTTGCCCAAAATCAATAACCATTCGAAATTCGACATCAAGTACTCAAAGTGCATTGCCATAACCACGGAGGAAATCGGATGATACCATGCCACCCGAAACAGAAGGTATATAACCAACACGTCTCAATCCCGCAACACCCAGTTACTTACCTTACTCAAATCTAGCTATAACGCCCAATTAGAACCGCACGATATGTGCATATAACCAATAATCACTACTCCTCACAACACCGAAGAGTAACTCATAGATCACTCCAGAACATGAATAAACTCAATCACAATCGAATGGTACCTTCCTCAATAATAGAAATTCGGAGACAACAATTCCGACCCGAAGCAAAACACACACCCATATTAGCCTACCAGTGACCCTAAATTAACTCTGATCACCCACAACAAATAGATAACTTACCAAAAAGTTCACAATGACGGAATCATGGTACATACTAACATCCGACTAGCTCAACTCGCATCTTCACAGTTCACTACCACAAAATATCCTGTTTATGAGAACTCTCAGTCTCGAAGTCCATGAAACGTACGGATTACCATATCTGATCACAACTCCACCGCTCGAATACATAACACATCCCAAATACTCACTCATTCCACGAGGGATACCCCTATAATTCTTTCGTTTACCAGTAACCTTGAATATCAACAGTCGATCAAACAATAGGGCGCCCCGATACCAATGAAGTACCCTTAACTCAAACACATTGCTCTTTCTGAAATATATACCCTCATCAAGTCGCACCAATTAGTGATATCATCTACCTAGTCATCTGAAATTGCCCATGCTGCCAAAGAATTTATGACCTTCCTTCCAGAACCGAACCATGACCTCACATATGCAAATCTCAACTCTACCCAACATACTGCACACTCCATGCCAACCTAGGAAAAATACGGGAACTCCATGGTCCCTTCTGAGCCACAAGCAACTACGTACCCAACTAGCCAAGAACTCCCATTGGATCCCATTTAGATACAAATTCACTACACGTCATAAGAAAATATGCACCCTTAACCGCGATAGAAACCATCCGGAACTATCAAAAATCCCATTTGCGCAACACCAAACCATTACGATTGAATTCTTCTAACTCATCCAAACTATGCAGGCCACTAAAAATCAAAGAGCATTGCTAAGAAACACCCGAAAAACTCGTCACCTCATGAACACCCAAGAACTAATCGTATCCCTTACCATGCCGATTCGACCTACTACCAAGTTGCCCTATTTACCCAAGTTCCTTCTGACTTACCTTCAAATTGATACTTCTCCCTGCCGTAATACCACAATTTTTCAACCCAGACTTACCACACGCGACCCAAGCATAAAACCATACCGTCTAAGGCTCATAAGCCACCGAATACTTTCTCAAACATCCCCAAAAGTACCACATTCGAATTACTTACCCTGAAGAGACTTCCTGCGAATCTAAAGCCATTACCTTCACCTTCCTGATACTGATATGTAGAACCCGTGATGATGTAGATATGCCACAAGTTTTGACACCCTCTAACGTAAATCTCAATCACACCGACCAATTAAACAGAATCGACTTGACCCTTTCGCACACTAACATACTAGGAAAGTAATCCACTCACTTGAAGCCACAAGAAAATTCATACACCGCACATACACCTTTTACAACTTCCACTAAATCATTCAATAGAACCCAATTACCCAACAAAGTACATTGCAACCTATATCGAAGAAATTTCCATTACTCGTGACATTCCCAGACCCCACACCTGCAGGTCATAACTGATTTACCAATATACCTCGAACTGAAACCAATACCACACATAGTCGTGCAATCAACTTATCATTAACAGACTCCCCCACTTGGATCAAAGCCAACGATCGAGACAAACTATAACTCATAATGCCCATAATAATCACCATCCATCTAACAGCTCAAGTCATCTGCAAATAACGCATTCACCATTGCAATACTCACGCCAACTTCCACAAGCGATCTAAACTCGAATTACAACATATATCATTTACTGGTAGAAGAGAACTTATTACAGAACTACATAGGGACCACACATCCTGGGACAACCCGCAGGAGATACCCCTGCCCGCTTAGCCTCACCTGCTATCTCTCCATACACTTATGAAGACCAAAACTATCACGCAATCACTACACCTTCCTGCATCTGAACACAACCAACGCCTACCCTCGAGGCACCACAATACGCGATAAAAACCTGAAGCTGATGGGAGAACTAACACTAGAACGGTGGTCACATAAATCTCGAGCTTCTGGAAGCTCTACCCACACATGTCTGGCCACATGGATACCCTCACTGGACACCACGTGTCCCAAGAATGCTACTGAACCGAGCCAAAATTCACACTCGGAGAATTGGCATAGAGCCTTTCCTTCCTGAATCCTTATAATGCCATCCTTAGATACTGAGTATGCTACTCCTGGCTACACGAATATGCCAGGACGCCACCAATGAATACAATAACAAGGAGTGCTAATACGGCTGGAATACACTGTTAATCAAATACATGAACGTTACTGGGGCAAATGATCAGCTCAAAAGACATCACCAGGAACTCATAACCCAACAGAAAAATCCGCTTCACTCCACAACTACACAACACGAGAGGTCTTCCAACATACTCACAACTCAAGGCCATATACCAAATCGAGACAGAAATCAAACACTCAATAAATCTTGCCACATTTCCAACCAACCCTTTTGACACAATTCACAGTCTGAACACATCTAACCATCAAATCACACCCACCACATAGGCATCTAGTCACCAATTCTCATCAATAAGAACACAAACGGTAATACAAGTCCCCAATTACATGTGCCCACACAACGAAAATCTCAGCAATCAAGCCAAAGAATGAATCCGGCCTCAAGTCCTCCAGACTAGCCCATTACCAACATGCCAAAATCACATCTCATCCATGGACGCCACAAGCCGTCGATGCACAGATGATACCAAGCAGCTCTCGTGCGCATTCGAATACATAGAAGGAATTCAAGAGTTACGCTCTTGGCTGAATACAATGGATTCGCACGACAAGAATTTAAGAATGTGAGATTTTTCCTAAGGGTTCCGCAGCCTCTCGAAGATAAGTACAGACGTCTCCGTACCGATCTGCAAGACTCTACTAAACCTGCTCATGACCGGTGAGTCCTATGTAACCTAGCGCTCTTATACCAAACTGTCACGACCCCAAATCTAGGCCAGTCGTGATGGCACCTATCGTGGAATTAGGCCGGCCAAAACTACACTCGAATCATAATAAGCTTCCATTTACATCTTTACTATATTGATTACCCATAAATGTCTCTGTTAAACATATATAAAACAATTAAAGCTATAGTGGACATTAAATACAACCCCCGAGAACCCGGAGTCACTAGTCATGAACATCTACATAAAATATACAACTCAACAAAAATAAATTCTATAATACTAAGCAGGAGAGGGAGCAGGACTGCGGACGCATGCAGCCACCTCCCAAACCTCCGAGAATCTCTGGAATAGATAGGAAGCTCACCCTGCCCTAACACCTAAATCTGCACACAATGTGCAGGGAGTAATGTGAGTACACTAACTCAGTAGTAATGAAGATAAATCAGGTCTGAGCAACAAGAAACACATAAAATCAATGTCATCAAATCACAAGATGCACACCCTTTCTTTCCAACAGTATAACATAGATGAATGAAATCATCATGCCTTAAAATCAACTTCAGAAAAATCCTTTGAAGAATGTATATTTTTCAACAACTTCAAAGCGAAATATTTAGTATGAAAATGAAATGAATCATATAGAGGCCTCTCGGGCAAAACGTATTTCATAAGCTCAGAGTGAAAGTAGTAAAATCATAAGTAGCCCCTCGGGCAAAAACATGTATCATAATCAGCCCCTTAGGCATGCCTCACAGTCACTCATAATCAGTCGCTCAGCACCTCACACTCACTCAGCACCTCACAGTCACTCAGCACCTCCCAGTCACTCATGCCTTCCAATCACTCGTCACTCGGGACTCGGCACTCGGCACTCTGTGCGCTCACTGGGGGTGTGCACAGACTCCGGAGGGGCTCCTTCAGCCCAAGCGCTAATATCAAACCACCTCGTGGCGTATCATATCCTCACAATCAGGCCCTCGGCCTCACTTAGCAGTACTACTCAAAAAGCCCTTCGGACGAATCAGTAAAACAGGGTTCTCCACCCAAAACATCATTTTTAAATCTCAAAGTAGTGTAAATCAGGCTGAGTTCGAAAATAGTAAGCACAATGTGGCTGAGTGAAATCATCAATACATAGTGAGGAAAACAGCAGTAAAAAGACCCCAAGGGGTCTAAACAGATCGGCACGAGGCCCCAAACACGGCTTATAGCCCAAATATTTCAACAATCNGGTCATCCGACATGTGCGCCATTCTAAAATCATTGAGAAATATGTAGTCCGAGGTTTCATACCCTCAGGACAAGATTTATAACCATTACTTATCTCTACCGGGCCACAACACTAGTCCGCTATGCTCTTTCCCCTCAAATTGGCTCCCGATTGCTCCGAATCTTGCCAAAACCAGTTTAATATCATTAATATATGCCAAAGGAACACAACCCAATCGAAAACTATCAAATTATACAAGAATCTCGAAATTCGGCCAAACCTGAGCCCCGGGCTCACGTCTCGGAATCCGATAAAATTTACATCACAAGAACCCTTATCCTCCCACAAGACTGTACATACCAAAAACATCAAAATCGGACCACAACTGCCCACAAAAATCGCAAAAAGAAATTCCTAACTCTTTCCTCCCATTTTCCAAACTGTTTCTTACTTAATTCCTTCAATTACAAGCCTAATCCAAACAAAATAACATAGAAACGATTTTAATAACCCGAGAACTTACCTTCACTGAAGAACCAAGAATTCCATCTTCAATTTGCTTTCAAAAGAGCTCCTCCCGCATGCAAAAATGGTGGAATGAAAAACATTTCGCGAAGGCCTCTTTTATATTGTTTTGCCAGCATTTCCGCACATGCGGACACTAAATCGCACTTGCAGACCCGCACCTGCGGTCCCAGGTGCGCACATGCGGTCCTAGGTGCGCACCTGCGCAATTCCACTAACAGACCAAATTCTCGCACTTGCGACCCTTCTCCACACCTGCGGCTTCGCAGGTGCGGCCATCTCTTCGCACTTACGGATTTCCCGGCCTAGCTTCCTTTCGCACCTGCGCACAACCTTCTGCACCTACGACATCGCACCTGCGGCTACACATCCGCAGGCGACCAACACCAGAAACTCAGACCAGCAGCTATTTGCTGCAAATTTCCAAGTTCAAAACCCCGCCAACCATCCGAAATCAATCCCGAGTCCCTCGGGGCCCCAACCAAAAATACCAACACACCCCATAGCATTATTCCAACTTAGTCGAGCCTTCGAAACACCAAAAACAACACGAAAACACCAAAATTACATCAAATTCAAGCCTATGAACTTTGAAATTTCCAAATTTCGCCAACTACGCCGAAACCAACCAAAACACCTCCGATTGACCTGAAATTTTGCACACATACCCAAAGTGACATTATAGACCTGCTCCAACTTTCCGGAACCCCATTCTGACCCTGATAGCCTATTTTCCACTGCCCACCGAAAATCGCCAAAAACTAACCTTCGCCAATCCAAGCCTAATTCTACACCGGACATCAAAACTTCATTCCGAACACACTCCTAAGCTCCAAATCACCTAACGAAGCTATCCGAGACATAAAATCCGCATTCCGAGGTCGTTCACCAATAAGTCAAATCTCAGTTGGCTTTCTCAACTATTAGGCTACCCTGAGAGACTAAATGCCTCAATTCTCACCATGACCACTCCAGTCCCAAACCAACTGACCAACACAACAAAACAGGCTAGCAATATATGACAAATGCAGAAATGGGGGAAATGGGGCTAAACTCTCGGAACGACCGGCCGGGTCGTTACATTGTGCGACTTGAAGACGCAGTAGCCATTGCAGCAGTAGTCCCAACGGAACCATTATGTTGTTCCGTACATGTTAATTTTCTATAAAAGAAATTGACACAACCAGAATTAGTAAGTCTATGAAGTTTTTATATTTTCAATCGAATACAAACAACCGAGTAGAAAATCACAAGGATTTTAATATTGGATTGAGTAGAAAGTCAGAAAGACTTTAATCTCAAACTGGGGTAGAAAATCCGAAGATTTTAATCTCCAAAATGGGAGTAGAAAATTCCTAGTATTTTAGTCTCTCAAAGCAGAAAGTAAGATGAACAGAGAATATGAAAAAATAAATTCCTTAAGCTTGTTATTAACCTATGTTTAAAAATAATTTCTACAAAAGATAACAAACAGAAGCAGAAGCAGAATAGAAACAAAGATAAATAAAAATTACGAGCCCAACAGAAAATTGTGTTTCCTTAAAGAATTTAATCCTCTCACTGTTGCACAAGGTTATTGGATTAATGCCTCCCAGGATAGAATGGAACAACTATTCTGTAATATCGGTAATGAAAATTACAGAAATTCCTCAAAATCAACAAATGGTAGTAAACCACACTTATGCTTACGTTTTTGCTTTAGAAAAACAGTGCAGAAATGCAGAAGAGAGAGGCTGAGATAGAGAGAGAGATAGAGAGAGAGAGAGAGAGAGAGAGAGAGGAGAATATGCAGATTTTCGATGCTGAAAAATGAGGTCGAATAAGTGCGAAGGTACATGTTCATATGAGGTACCATTTCGGTAGAAGTCTGGTCGCGAATTTTAAAATCAAAACGACCGTTTGGAACTGCGAATTTTAAATTATAATTTCGCGAAAAAATATTAGAAAAGAAATTGTATAACCGAAAACAGGAATTAAGTTTATCCAAAAAATTATCAATCAATCATATCAATTGACCAAATCCATCTGAAGCCAAAGTTGAGCCGAGCGAGCGATGATGACGACAACATGAGGCACCGCTTCTTCTTAACTCTTTAAGAGCTAGAAGATGTGCTTCTCGATATAAGCACAATGATTATCTTTCCTTTTTCCGATAAGAGACGGTGCATTAGTTAAGGAAACAACTTCAAACTTTTTGTTTCCCTCCAAATCTTTTCACTCCATCTTTCATTCACACCTCTTATCTAATTAGATAAAACCCAATAGTTTTGCCACTTGCTCTAAACTAATGTATGGTTCAACCTTTTCAACATCAAAGCTTATAACTATTGTTGGTGAAAATACAACTAACTACATTTGAAAAATAAGATGAAGAAAAATAAATAAATATTCTTCAGGTTGAGCCGCAGATATCTCGCTCTCTTAAAGGAGATTCAAGTCCATTATAGTAGTATCTATATCTGTCTAGTAGTAATACTCTTGACTTTTTCCCTTCAAGATACAATAGCCCGACAATATTATATGACTTGAACAAACTCTGGACAAGTTGTCGAGTCCAAAGCTCCACCAAAGTGAACACCTTCCTTCAACAAAATAATACTATTCTCTTTGTACAGAAAGGTTGGAGACTTAGATTTTCTCCTTCTCTTAACTCTCTTTTTCACTACATCAATTTCACTTTTTTCATGCATACTACAATATTTTACCATACCAAACACAAGGAAGAAAAAACACTATTTCTAAGTGGAGAATCTCTTTCATGAAATAAATAATCAAGTAGTGGTGAGGATAATGAAATTGTAGAACATGGTTGGTGGTCAAAAAATTTAATCTTTGGTGGGTAATTAGTAGTAGATAATGGCACTAGTAGTTTCATGAGTTATACCAAAGATAATTATCACTTTCTTGCCAAATTTATAACCACTACCTCTCGAGAAATAATGCACTTTAATATTGTAATTTTAATGTTAAAATGCACATAACACCAACACTTATTGTATACTTTTAGTCACGACCCAAAACCAACTCATCGTGATGGGGCCTATCATAGTACTGGGCAAGCCGACTACTCAGATATTTCAAACACTTTAAAACTTTGAAAGATACAAAAACAGTTTAATTTAAGGGAAATATTTTAAAAAGAAGATAGGAAGTAATCTTAGTACATAATCTCTCCCAAAACCGGGGTGTCACCGAGTACATGAGCATCTACATAGAGATATAGTTTGGTACACCATCTAGAAAAACAAAACAGAAACACAAAATGAAAGATAAGGGAGGAGAGTCAAGGTCTGCGAACGCCAAGCAGCTACCTCGATGATATCCGAAGGTCAGGACTCCGCAACTCAGCAACCTCTATGAACGGAAGCACCTGGATCTACACACGAGGTGAAAGGTGTAGCATGAGTGCAACCACACAATAAGTAACAAATCTAACCTTTGGACTAAAATTAGTGATGAACTCGACAAGTACAATACAAAATAGAAATCACATTACAGAAATGGAGGCATGCTTTCACGTTCAACAGTTAAACTCAGTGCAAGTAAGATAGATCAATTCTAAATGATATGAGGGATATGGAATCTCTATATCTACATGCCACTATGCAAGCTCTATGTGATTGTCACGACCCAAAACTTAGCTTTTCGTGATGGCGCCTAACATACTACTAGGCAAGCCGACACTTCAAAATAATTCAACACTTTTAAAGGAAAAATATAATAACACAAGTTTAAATCATCAAAACTCACAAAAACTGGATAGAAAGTCAAAACCCAATACGAAAATTCCCAACATTGGGGTGTTACTGAGTACATGAGCGTCTTCGCCACACAAGTCTAGAAATACTATCTATGAAAGACTAAAACTAAATACATAAAGCTGAAAGATAGAGAGGGTGAGACAAGGTCTGAGAACACCGGGCAGCTACCTTGGAATCTCCAAATGATAAAGTTGCGCAGAGAAATCAACATTCACCATGTCCAGGAACACCTAGATTTGCACACGCAGTGCAGGTGTAGCATGAGTATAACCAACTCAGTAAGTAACAAGACAAAATAATGGACTGAAAGTAGTGATGAGCTTCAGATATATAGTTCAATTACAGTAATTTCAACAGAGGAAGATAGGCATGCTTTCAAGTTCGAATATTAAGGCCAAAACAGTTAATTCATGTCAAGTTCCTTTGAAACGGGATATAATATCTCTCATAAATTACATGACAGTGATGTATGTCAACTGAAGTATAACAGTAATTAAATCAAGTGCATAATCTTAGAGTAACAATCACTCAGTCTTCCCATTCACTCCAACCTTACAACACTCATTCCTCACAATCTCTCATTTGCTCTCAGTCGCTCGGCACTCGGCACTCAGTAGGTACATGTGCTCACTAGGGGTGTGTACAGACTCCGGAGGGGATCCTTTAGCCCAAGCGCTATAACAAGCCAATCATGGCATAAATCAATAAAATATGTTACGACGTGCAGCCCGATCCCATAAATATCCTCACAATCAAGCCCTCAGGCCTCACTCAGTTATTAATCTCTCTAGTCTCTCGGGCTCTTAGAACTCATGATAATCAGCCCAAACAACGATGATATAATGAATCAATAAAGAACAATAGATTTCTAACATGATTTGTAGTTCCCTACCGTACAAGAGCAATTAGCAAATAATTTAACATGTAACACGGCATCTGCGGGTCCCTACCGTACCAACATCGCCTAAATATGATTTCTAATATGATTTGTAGTTCAATTTCTATAACATATAGAGAATATACGGATAACAAAAGATGATTCAACTACACAGTTCCTTGGCATTGACCTGATCACAATTCCTACGTGCACGCCCATACGCCCGTCACCTAACATGTGCGTCACCTCGTAAACCAATCACATGACACATAATACGGGGTTTCATACACTCCAAACCAAATTTATAACTGTTACTTACATAAAACCATGCAAATCGCTACTCCAACATGCTTTTTCCTCATGAATCGGCCTCCAAATGCCTCGAATCTAGCCACAGACAGTTCGATACAATCAAAACAGGCCAAAGGAATCAATTCCATAAAAAATACTAAGTTATTAATCAAAAGTCAAAAGTCGACTCAAAAGCCAGCCCTCGCCCACGTCTCGAAATCCGATAAAAGTCACAAAACCCAAAAGCCCATTCAACCATGAGTCCAGTCATACCAAATTTACAAAAATCTGACACCAAATCGTCACCCAAATCCCCAAGTTCAACTCTCCAAATCCCTAGCCTCAAACTCCTAAATTCCACCTTAAATAGACACAAACTAGGTGGGAAATTCAATAAGAAAACAAGATTATCGAACAAAAATGAGCACAAGTGACTTACATCAAGAAAACACTCCAAAATTCTCCAATCTCGAGCTTGAAATGTTCAAAATGAAGAAAAATCGTGAACCCTTGAATTTAAGGTTCTGTCCAGCCTTTCGCTTCTGCGGTTCATTTACCTGCTTCTGCGACACCGCTACTACGGTCAGGGGTACGCACATGCAGGCATACTCTTAACCCCTTAATTAGTGCTTCTGAGGCCAAGGTCTCGCACATGCGAGACCGCACCTGCGGCCCCACGTCCGCTTCTACAGAAACAACCCAGCTCTTCTTCTCCGCATCTGCGGAGCCTTGCTCGTATTTGTGGTCTCATAGATGCGTCTTACCTCTCGCACCTGTGTCCTACCCCGCACCTGTGCAACTCCAGCCACACCTGCGGCCAATCCCTTGCAAGTGCGATCACACCAGAAAACTCCCAACTTCAGCAACGCACTAAGTCTCATTTTTTATCTGTTAACCATTCGACATCAACCCGAGGCCACCAGGACCTTAACCGAACATACCAACAAGTCCTAAAATGCGATATGAATGTAGACGTCCTCTCAAATCACCTAAATCAACATCAAAAACATGAATCGCACCCCAATTCAAGAAAACTATTAAATCACGTCTGATTGACCCCTACACATGTTACAATTGACACCATGGACCTACTCCAACTTTCGGAGCTCCAATCCGAGCTCGGTAACCACAAAGTCCACCCTCAATCAAACTTACAAATTTCCAATATTTGCCATTTCAAGCCTAATTCAACTACGGACCTCCAAAACACAATTCGGACACGCTCATAAGTCCAAAATCACACAATGAAGCTATCAAAACCATCAAAACTCCAATCCATAGCCGTTTACACATAAGTTTACATCCGATCAACCTTTTTAACTTAGGCTTCCAACTTTGAGACTAACTATCTCAATTCATTTCGAAACCTCTACGGAACCGAACCAACTACCCCGGTAAGTCAAGTAACAATTGTAAAGCATGAAATGAGTAGTAAATGGGGGAACGAGGCTACAACTTTCAAAACGACCAGCTAGATCGTTACATCCTCCCCCTCTTAAACAAACGTTCTACCTCTAACGGTTCTAGAAACATACCTGGAGTCTCAAATAGGCATGGATATATGCTCTGCATCACCTACTCAATTTCCTAAGTAGCCTTCGCAACTGGGTGACCTCTCCACTGCACCTTCACTGAAGCTATGTTCGTTGATCTCAACTTTCGAACCCGCCAATCCAAAACGGCTACCTCCACATAATAAGTCAAATCACCATCCAACTGAACCGCGGTGAAATCCAAAACAATAGGCGGGTCGCCGACATACCTTCGGAGCATAGAAACATGAAACACTGGATGCACACTCGACAAACTAGGTGGCAAGGCAAGCTTGTAAGCCACCTCTCCAATCCTCTGAAGTACCTCAAACGTCCCAATATACCGAGGGCTCAACTTTCCCTTCTTCCTAAATATCATAACACCCTTCATGGGTGAAACCTTGAGCGTTACCTTCTCCCCAACCATGAAAGCAACATCATGAACCTTCCTATCGATGTAACACTTCTGTCTAGACTGCGTCGTGTGAAGCCGATCCTGAACCAATTTAACATTGTCCAAAGCATCCTGAACCAAGTCAGTACCCAATAGCCTAGCCTCACCCAGCTCAATCTAACCCATCAGAGATCTACATCGTCTCCCATACAAAGCCTCATACAGAGTCATGTGACTTCTCGACTGGTAGAGGTTGTTGTAGGAAAACTCTATGAGCGGCAGATACTGATCCCATGAACCCCCATAATCAATGACACAAGCGTGTAGCATGTCCTCCAATATCTGAATAGTGCGCTCGGACTGTCCTTCCATCTGAGGGTGAAATATTGTACTCAACTCAACCTGGTTGCCCAAATCTCATTGCACAACTCTCTAAAACTATGATGTAAACTGCGTGCCCCGATCTGAAATGTTGGACACAGGCACACCGTGAAAACGAACGATCTCGCGGATGTAAATCTCAGCCAACCTTTCTGAAGAATGGGCAGTCCCAACTGGAATGAAGTGTGCAGACTTGGTCAGCCGATACACAATCACTCAAATAGAATCGAACCTCCTCGAAGTCTGTAGGAGCCCAACTACAAAATCCATGGTGATACGCTCCCATTTCCACTCCGAATCTCAAGGCTCTGAAGAAATCCACCCGGTCTCTAATGCTCATACTTCACGTGATAGTTAAGGCACCGAGCTACAAACCCCACTATATCCTTCTTCATTCTTCTCCACCGATAGTTTTGCCTCAAGTCCTGGTACATCTTCGCGACACCCGGATGAATGGAATATCATGAACTGTGGGCCTCCTCAAGAATCAACTCACGTAGCCCATCTATATTAGGCACACAAATCCAACCCTGCATCCTCAACACCCCATCATCCCCAAAAGTGACATCTCTAGAATCAATGTGCTGAACCGTGTCCTTAAGGAAAAGCAAATGAGGATCATCATACTAGCACTCCCTGATGTGATCACATAAGGAAGACCGAGAAACCACACAAGCTAGAACATGACAGGGCTCTGAAACATCTAATCTCACGAATTGGTTGGCCAAGGCTTGAACATCAACTGCAAGAGGTCTCTCAACAACAGGAATGAATACAAGGCTACCCATAATCACCGCCTTCCTACTCATGGCATCGACCACCACATTAGCCTTCCCAGGATGATACTGAATAGTAATATCATAGTCCTTTAGAAGCTCCAACCATCTCCGCTGTCTCAAATTTAGATTCTTTTGTTTGAAAAAGTGTTGGAGACTACGCTGATTCGTAAATACCTCACAAGACACACCGTAGAGATAATGCCTCCAAATCTTCAACGCATAACGATGGAAACGAACTCCAAATCATGAACATGGTAGTTCGTCTCATGAGGCTTCAATTGACACGAAGCATAAATAGTCACTCTACCTTCTTGCATCATGAAACACCCAATATCGATCCGAGAAGCATCATAATACACTGTATAAGAGCCTGAAGCTGAAGGAAAATCTAGAGATGGAGTTGTTGTCAAGGTAGTCTTGAGCTTATTAAAGCTCTCTTCACACTCATCCGACCACCTGAATGTAGCACCATTTTGGGTCAATTTGGTCAAAGGTGATGCAATAAACGAGAAACCCTCCACGATGCGACAATAATAATCGACCAAGCCGAGAAAGCTTTGAATCTCCATAGCTAAAGATGGTCTAGGACAACTTTGAACCGCCTCTATCTTCTTTGGGTCCACCTGAATACCCTCACTGGACACCACGTTCCCCAATAATGCCACTAAACTAAGCCAAAACTCACACTTGTAGAACTCGGCATAAAGCTTCCCTCCCTCAACCGCTACAACACAATCCTCAAATGCTTGGCATGATCCTCCTGGCTACGAGAGTACACTAGGATATCATTAATGAATACTTTGACAAACGAGTCGAGATAAGGTTGAGATACATTGTTCATCATACGCATGACTGTTGCTAGGGTGTTGGTCAACCCAAAAGACATCACAAGGAACTCATAATGACCATAATGTTCTGAATGTTGTCTTTAAACTATTCGAGTCCTGAATCTTCAACTGGTGATACCCAGACCTCAAGTCCATCTTAGAGAACACCCTCGCTCCCTGAAGCTGGTCAAATAGATCATTAATGCGCGGCGAAGGATACTTGTTCTTGATTGTAACTTTGTTAAATTGCCTATAATCGATGCACATCTGCATAGTACCATTCTTCTTTTTCATAAATAGAACCAGTGCTTCCCAAGACGACATACTAGGCCTAACAAACCCCTTATCAAGAAGTTCCTGAAGCTGTTCTTTCAATTCCTTCAACTCAGTCGGTGCCATACGATACGGAGGAATAGAAATGGGCTGAGTGCCCGACACCAAGTCAATACCAAAGTCAATATCCCTGTTAGGCGGGATGCCCATCAAGTCTGCAGGAAACACATTCGGGGAATCTCGCACCACCGAAACTGAATCAATAGTAGGGTTATCACCACCAAAATCCCTCACAAAGGCCAAATAAGATAAACAACCCTTCCAATTCATCCGTTGATCCTTCAAATATGAAATCACCCTACTAAACATAGTCTAGAAAACCTCTCCACTCGATCCTTGGAAACCCCGGCATTGCCAATGTCACCATCTTGGTGTGACAATCCAGAATAGCATGACATGGAGACAACCAATATGTACCCAAGATTACGTCGAAATCAACAATACTAAGAAATAAGAGATCAACTCTAGTCTCCAATCTCCCAATAATCACTACATACGACATATATACACGTTCCAGAACAATATTATCGCCCACTGGCATAGATAGTTGAACAGATGAAACTAAGGACTCATGAGGCATATCCAGATAATGAGTAAAATACGATGATACATACCAATAAGTGGAACTAGGGTCAAATAACACAGAAGCTTCCCTGTGGCATACTGAGACAATACTTGTGATCACTGCATTTGAAGGAACAACATTTGGCATGGCAGGAATAACATAGAATCTGGTATGGCCGCCACCTGATCAGCCTCCCCCTCTAGGGAGACCTCTAGCTTCCTGTGCCCCACCCCGAGATGGGTGGGTGGGTGATAAAGTAACAGGTGCAAAAGTTGAAGCCTGACTCCCCTGTTGCATTGGACCTCCCGGGCGACGAGGACACTGCCTCCACATATGCCCAAACTCCCCGCACTCGAAGCAACTCCCCGGTGCTAGTTGTTGGGACTGAAGGGGGCCCCGAGTACCGGGATAACGACTAGAAATACCTAGAATAGATGATCTCTGAACCGATGAAGCATGGGATGAACTCTGAGGTGGAAGGGCACTAAGAGATGACTGACCCTGACGAGCACTGTATGAACCATGACTGGATGATGCACCACGGTGAACTGGGCGAGCCATCTAAGCGGGCCTATACGGACGACCCCCGTTGTTGTAAGAATTCCCCCGAGAAGGAAAACCACCGAAACTACCCGAACCTCGAGGCCTCTTGGCCTCCCTCTCCTCACGTTCCTGACTACGGACCATATCTGTCTTTCCGAGCAATATCAACCACCTTGTCGAAAGTAGCACCAGATACCCTCTCCCGAGTCATAAGCAATTGCAGCTGATATGTAAGGCCATAAATGAACCTCCTAATCCTCCCTCTATAAGTGGGAACCAACCAAACTGCGTGATGATCTAAATCTAAAAACCTCATCTCGTACTGGGTCATAGACATGCTCTCCTAATGTAGCTGCTCAAGTTGTTTGCGCAGCTCCTCATTGCAAGAGTGCGACACGAACTTATCCAAGAAGATAATGGAGAACTCTTGCCATAAAAGTGGTGCTGCACCGACCATCCTGAACCTCTCATAAGCCTCCCACCATCTGAAGGCATCCCTAATAAACTAAAAAGTAGTGAACTAGACCCCACTGGTGTCTAAAATACCCGACGCGCGAAGAATCCGCTAGCACTTATCTAAGAAGCCCTAGGCATCGTTTGACTCAGCCCCGCTAAATGATGGAGGCTGAAGCCTCCAAATATCTCTAGTCTTCTCTGCTCATCATTAGCCATAATGGGACCCACCTAGGCCTGAGCAGCTGCAACAGACTGGGCTGGTAATACCCTAGCAGTACGAGCAACGGGAGTCTGAGTACCTCCCCCAGCCTGAGAAGTGGCTGCTGCGGCGGGAACAAAGACCGCCTAAGCAAGGCTGGTGATCAAAGTTAAAATTTGAGTCGAAGACTCCTGAAGGACTGGAATTATAATGGACACTACTGGTGCTTGAGCTGGCCCCACTGGCTCAACCGTATCTGGTTCCTGCACCTGAGCTGGAGCGACTGGTGGATCTGCAGGCATTTTCTCTAGCTGATGTACGAGCTGCAACTCTGCCCCTACGCTGGCCTCGACCTCTAATGGCCCTAGCTGGTGGTACTGGTGGTTGTCTGTCATATCCGGTAGCACATGTCCTCACCATCTGTGAGAGAATAGAATAACAGAAGTTTAGTTGCTGGAATAAACAAATCTTCATGACAAGAATACAAGAATGTGAAATTTTCCTAAGGGTTTAGCAGCCTCTCGAAGATAAGTACAGACGTCTCGATACCGATCCACAAGACTCTAATAAACCTGCTCATTACTCGTGAGACCTATGTAACCTAGGATCTGATACCAACTTGTCACGACCCAAAACCTATCCTGTCGTGATGACGCCTAACGTGCTACTAGGCAAGCCGACACTTCAAAATACTTCCACACTTTTAATTGAAAAATATAATAACACATGTTTAAATCATCAAAACTCTCAAAACTAGATAGAAAGTCAAAACCCAATACGGAAATTTCTAGCATCGGGGTGTCATTGAGTACATGAGCGCCTACAAGTCTGGAAATATTTTCTATGAAAGAATGAAACTAAATACATAAAGCTGAAAGATAGAGAGGGTGAGGCATGATCTGTGAATGCCGGGCAGCTACCTTGGAGTCTCCAAACGATCAAGCTGCGCAGAGAAATCAACACCCATCGTGTCTAGAAACACCTGCATTTGCACACAAAATGCAGGGTGTAGCGTGAGTACAACCAACTCATTAAGTAACAACGCTAAATAATGGACTGAAAGTAGTGACGAGCTTCAGATATAATTCAATTACAGTAATTTAAACATAGGAAGATAGGCATGCTTTCAAGTTCGAAGATTAAGGCCAAAAGAGTTAATTCATGTCAAGTTCATTTGAAACAGGATATAATATCTCTCAGAAATTACATGGTACAAAAGTAATGAAATCAAGTGTATAATCTCAAATCAACAGTCACTTAGTCCACTCATTCACTTCAACCTCACAATCACTCATTCCTCGCAGTCTCTCATTTCCTCTTAGTCGCTCCGCACTCGCACTCGGCACACATCACTCACACTCAGTATGTACTTCCGCTCACTGGGGTGTGTACAGATTACGGAGGGGCTCCTTCAGCCCAAGCGCTATAACAAGCCAATCATGGCATAAACCAATAAAACATATTGTGTCGTGCAGCCTGATCCCATAAGTATCTTCACAATCAGGCTCTCAGACCTCACTCACTCATCAGTATCTCCAGTATCTCGGGCTCCTAAAAATCATGATAATCAGGCCAAACACCAATGTTGTAATGCATCAATAAAGAATAATCGAGACTGCAGTATAATATGCAAGTAAAATTGCGGCTGCGTACAAGAGCAATTAGCAAATAATTTAACATGTGACACAGCCTCTGTGGGTCCCTACCGTACCAACACATAGCCTAAATATGATTTCTAACATGATTTGTAGTTCAATTTCTATAACATATGGAAAATATACGGATAACAACAGATGATTTAACTACGCAGTTCCTTGGCATTGATCCGATCACAATTCCTACGTGCACTCCCACACGCCCGTCACCTAGCATGTGCTTCACCTCCTAAACTAATCACACGACATATAATACGAGGTTTCATACCCTCAGAACCAAATTTAGAATTTTTACTTACATAAAACCGTGCAAATCCCTCGAATCTAGCCACAAATAGTTCGATACAATCAAAACGCGCTAAAGGAATCAATTCCATAAGAAGATACTAAGTTTTTAATCAAACGTTAAAAGTCGACTCTAAAGCCGGCTCCCGCGTCCATGCCTCGAAATATGATAAAATTCACAAAATCCGAAATCCCATTCAACCACGAGTCCAACCATACCAAATTACCAAAATCCGACACCAAAACGTCACCCAAATCACCAAATTCAACTCTCCAAACCCCTTTCCTCAAACTCCTAAATTCCACCTTAAATACACACAAACTAGGTGGAAATTTCAATGGGGAAACAAGATTATCGAATAAAAATGAGCACAAGTGACTTACCTCAAGAAACCCCTCGAAAATCCTCTCAAAAATCGCCCAATCCCGAGCTTGAAATGTTCGAAATGAAGAAAAATTACGAACCCTTGAATTTAAGGTTTTGTCTAGCCTTTTCGCTTCTGCAGTTCATTTAGCCGCTTCTGCGGCACCGCTTCTACGGTCAGGGGTCCCACTTGCGAACTTATACTTAACCCCTGACCTGCTGCTTCTGCGGCAAAGGTCTCACACCTGCGAGACCGCACCTGCGGCCCCTTGTCTGCTTCTGTGAAAACAGCTCAGCTCTTCTTATCCGCATATGCGGAGCCTTGCTTGCAGATGCGTCTTACCCCTCACACTTGCGTCCTACCCCATGCCAGGACATCTCCACACTCGCGCAACTCCTGCAACACCTGCGGCATCGCACCTGCGGCCAACCACTCACAGGTGCGATCACACCGAAAAACTCCCAGCTTTAGCAATGCACTAAGTCTCATTTTCGATCCGTTAACCATCCAAAATCAACCCGAGGCCTCCGTGACCTCAACCGAACATACCAACAAGTCCTAATACATGATACAAACTTAGTCGAGCCCTCAAATCACCTCAAACAACATCAAAAACACGAATCACACTCTAATTCAAGCCTATTGAAATTAAGGAATTCCAACTTCTACAAATGACGTTGAAACCTATCAAATCACGTCTGATTGACCCCAAATTTTGTACCAGGTCACAATTGACACCATGACCCTACTCCAACTCCCAGAACTACAATCCGAGCTAGGTAAAAACAAATTCCATACTTGGTAAGATTTCTAAATTTTAAAATTTAGACATTTCAAGCCTAATTCGACTACGGGCCTCCAAAACACAATCCAGACACGCTCCTAAGTCCAAAATCACCCAACAGAGTTGTCGGAACGGTCAAAGCTCCAATCCGGAGTCGTTTACACATAAGTCAGCATTCGGTAAACCTTTTCAACTTATGCTTTTAACTTTGAGACTAAGTGTCTCAATTCATTCTGAAACCTCTCTGGACTAGAACCAACTACCCCGACAAGTCACATAATAAATGTAAAGCATGAAATGGGCAGTAAATGGGGGAATTGGGCTATAACTCTCAAAACGATTGGTCAGGTCGTTACAGTGATACACTTCAATGGAAGCCTCGCGTACTCGCACTCTTTGAGTACTCAATCACCTAGTATTGTATATGGCAAATCCAGACTAGGGAAAATCAATCCCAAGTCTATATATCAGCTGACAGTCAGTCACTCAGTATTGTATAAGACCAATCCAGCCCAGGTAAATTCCATCCCCAAACATAAATGATTTGGGCAAGATCCAGGGAAGATTCATCCCTCAATATAAATCAATTGCGCTCATTGTGGGTGTGTAGACTCCGAAGGGGATCCTTCAGCCCAAACGCTATAATAAGCCAGATCCAAGCATAATAAATAAAATATGCTCCGGCGTGCCGCCCGATCCCATAAATATCACTCATAATCAGGCCATCTGCCTCACTCTGTCATCAATCTCTCCATTCCCTCGGGATCACAACGCTCGTACTAAGCATCCCTAATCAAAGATACAATATGTGACAATACACAATAACAGAGAGTGAGTTGTGATACGAAATGATTAATAAGTACATAACTGTAATTTAACAAATAAGTCAACATCAAAGGACAACCACTATGGGTCCCAACAATACCAGCATATAGCCTAAACATGATTCCTAGAATAGAATACAACAAGAATGTTCAGATAAAATGACTACACAGCTCCAGGGTAATGACCAAATCACAATTTCTACTGTGCACACCCACACGCTCGTAACTTAGCATGCGTGTCACCTCAATATCTATCACATAACACATAATTCGGGATTTCATACCCGCATGACTAAGTTTAGAAGTGTTACTTATCTCAACTGTGCAAATCTCTACTCCAATAAGCCCTTGTCTCACGAAACGGCCTCCGGATGCCCCGAATCTAGCCACAAATAATTCGATACAATCAACACGAGCAAAAAGAATCAATTATATAAGAAAACACTAAGTTCTGAATCAAATTCAAAAGTCAACTTCAAACACCGGCCCTTGGGTCCACGTCTAAATTCGAAAGCCCATTCAACCACAAGTCCAACAATACCAAATTCACAAAAATTAAACACCAAATCTCCAAATTCAACTCTCCGAATCCCTAGCCTCAAATTCTCAATTTAAGCCTCAAAACAACATAATCTAGGTGGAAAAATCAATGGGGAAGCATAATTATTGAAGAATTAAACCATAAGTGACTTACCTCAAGAATTCCTTCGAAATACCTCTAAAAAATCACCTAAGCCCGATCTTGAAATGTCTAAAATGAAGAAAATCTTGGAAACCCTCGAATTTAAACATCGCCATGTGCTTTTGCACTTGCAGGACAAATATTTGCACCTCTGGAACAGCTTTTGCGGAGAATTCTCCACTTCTGTGGAAGTCACTTAAATCCCCAAGGCCCACACCTGCGGATGCGCTTCTACGGCCCATGATCCGCTTCTGTGAAAATATCTTACGTCTCTCTTCTCCGCATCCGTGAAGCCTTGCTTGCACCTGCGGGCTCGCAGATGCGGATTACTCCTCGCACATGTGTCCTTACCCAGCCCAGCCCAGCTCCGCACCTGTGAAACTTCATCCGCACCTACGACATCGCACCTGTGGCCAAAACCCTCACAAGTGCGATCACACCAGAAGGCTCCAAGTTCAGCAATCTTCTAAGTTTCATTTCGATCCGCCAACCATCCGAAATCAACTCGAGGCCCCCGGAACCTCAAGCAAGCACACCCACAAGTCCTAAAACACAATACGAACTTAGTTGTTCCCTCAAATCACATTAAACAACATCAAAAACACGAATTGCTCCCCAATTCAAGCTTATTGAAACTAAGGAATTCCAACTTCTACAAACAACGTTCCATCAAATCACGGCCGATTGAACTCAAAATTTGCACACAAGTCAAAAATGACACTACAGTCTTACTCCAACTCCAAGCACACCGATCCGAGCCCGGTAACCACAAAGTCTACTCTCGGTTAAACTCCCAAATTTCCAACTTTCGCCATTTCAAGCCTAATTCAACTATGGACCTCCAAATCAAAATACATACACACTCCTAAGTCCAAAGTCACCCAACAGAACTATCGAAACCATAAAAACTACAATCCAAATAAGTCAACATCCGGTCAACCTTTTCAACTTAAGCTTCCAACTTTGAGACTAAGTGTCTTAATTCATTCCAAAACCTCTACGGACCCGAACCAACTACCCCGGAAAGTCACATAACAACTATAAAGCATCAAATGAGTAGTAAATGAGGGAAAGTTGCTAAAACTCTCAAAACGAACAGCCTGGTCGTTACACTTTTAAAATGCTAATCAAGTAAACCTCTTAGGAGTTATGAAAAACAAGGAGCTTTAAGCTTCTTGATATTCAAATTATATAATCAATATATTTTTTTAAATAAGCAGAGGATTTAGTGTAAGCACTTCTTCAAATATATATGGCAATATTACCAGATAGCATCAATGTCTGAGATGGACCCGAACTGCTAATGGAGTAAAATTTGGTCTTTGGATTATCATGCTAAGTACCAGGGGTGTTCAAACCATACCAGAAAATCTCACCAAACTATTAAGTCAAAATTAAAAATCCCGCTTAGGTTTGGTTTCATTTGGTTTGATTTGGTATTAACTAAAAATTCAAACCAAACTGACGTATAAATATTAAATTTTTTTATATACTTTTAGAACCTTATATATAATTTTTTTGTAAAAATATTTAGATATACTTGTGATCCTCTCGTGGTATGCAATATTTAATAGAACTATAAAGTGCACTAAGTTTTATTTACTTTAGATAATGGTTGATTTTGATTTGTATCGTCACTTTGTTGTCAAGTGTTATTGAAATGCGCCAATCTCTTTGATCTTCCATATGCATATGTCAAGATCTATCAAATCCTTCTATCTTTTTTCAATTTGAAATGGTATATTCTTGTTAACTTGTAAAATTAAATAGAACATATCATTATTTAGGTTTCATATTAATTTTTGAATGTAATTATTAAAATTCGGTTAAGCTTGAAAGCGTACATCAATGAAAATTTATTGTTCAACTAAGAAATGAACTTTCACATGTTAGTAAATCAGCTCCCCCGTAAGAATATTTTAATAGATCAAATATTTGTTAATTATTTTAATTTTACAAAATATATATTCACTTATCAAAATTTTATCTATAACTCCAACAAAGAAAATTGAAATAATATTCATGTAAACCTCAAATAAACCAATAAAACGGAACCAAACCAAACTGATATAGTTGGTTTGATTTTATTTTGATAAAAATTATGCCAACTCAGCTTATATACACCCTTAGTTAGTACATCAAAACGAGCATGATCGTTTATAAATTTATATGCTAAAAGGGTTTTAGAGTATCCTAGCAGTTTACGCATATAGGGAAATATGAGCTAAGTTTTATCAGAAGTGCTATTTCATTTCAAAATTATTTACTACCAAATGTACCATACCCCTCAATTTTATTCATTATTATTCTAATTACGTTTAATATAATAATTGACATTGTAGGCAATGAAAATTTTATTAGATTTAAATTCATAAAAATATTAGATTTAATTTTAAAATAAATATTATGGACTAATATAATTGGATCAATTATATCAGTCCCATATATATATGGATTAAGTAAATTAGAATACATTAGGCTAGCCCATTTAATTGAGCTAAAAGTGATGAGGCCACTTCGTCAAGTCCAAGATGTCATCTTCCTAGAGGCCTAGTTTGGTGCTACGTGTCAAATGACGTGGCATGCCAAGTCAACGAGAAGATCCAATAGGATCATGTCACATGTCAAAATGACAAGGCATGTCAAGTGAAATTAAAAGGCCAATGAAACTGCGCCACATGTGCAGGTGGTATATTCTGGCCAATCTAATGTGGCCTTGTCACACTTGAACCCGATTGGTCGGAAAGAGTTTGTTCTCATCATAACTCTTCTCTTCCACAACTATAAATAGGGGTATTCATAACTTCGAAAAGGGACCAAAAGTCATAACAAGAAGTAAACGAGAGGCTGCGAATTTGTCATGACCCAAAATCCCAACCCGTCATGATGGCGCCTAACACACCGGCAAGGCAAGCCAAAACATTACAATAAAAAATAGAACAATGAAACTAATAGAAATAACATAAGTCTGAAATCTCAATATAACAAAATACTGCTAGTACAAGGTAAACCCCCCCAAAACTGAGAAATACGGAGTCATGAGCTCTACAACAGAATACATGTCTGAACTAAATAATAAAATTGTCTGAACTGAAAAATAGTACAAAAGAAAAGACAAGTCAAAACTGCGGCCAAGAATGCAGCTCTACCTCGCCTCTCGAAGATCAGTCCGACAAGCATATCTACGGCTGGTAACTGGTCCCCACACCTGGATCTGCACAGTTAAGTGTAGAGCATAGTATGAGTACAACTGGCCCAAAATACTTAATAAGTATCGTAACTGACCTCAGTGAAGTAAAAGAAGCAAGAGTGATAAATGATACCTCTTATCTAAACAAGTGCAGAACAGTAATGTGAACATGTATAAAGTAATGAAAGGACTATCTTTGTGTGTGCAATTACTTAAAATCTCTATTCAGTCACTGGTACAACATATAAAATGATATGCAGATAAATTAGATAATAAACCATGAAAATTGCAAGTAAATATGAAATGCAATTCCAAAAAAACACTAGCCAGACTTTCCTCAACCTTTTCATTTCCGCACCAAACCACTGATCAGTTTTCCTCAATAACTGCGTGTACACCATCAACAGACAAACATGAGAGGGTGACCATTGGGGGATGGGTCCATATCCACAAGCTGCACGGATAATTCATGTGTTGCACAGACAACTCACGTGCTGCACGGACGAGTCACGTGTTGCACGAACAACTCACGTGCTAATAGAATCAACCGCACAGAAAACTGCACGTGATGCACGGATAACGCACGTGCTAATAATATCAACATCTAGATCCACACAGACAATTCACATGCTAATAGAATCAACCGCACGGATAACTCACGTGCTACATGGACATCTCACGTGCTAATAGTTACAATCCACCTGACATAGTCGCGGACTACTAGTCCAGCTCATAACACAGAAAAAAACAAATATGTGGAAATACATGTACATGATCAATGATTATCAAGTTTGATACTCCTAGACTAGTATAAATAACATGCTATATTGTAGGCATGTGCAATGTGTGTTATCACAGCTAGAACAGACAATTTCCATCAGGAATTAGCAGTTTATCAGGTTCAACCGGAAGAAAAACCTCAACGAAATCTCAAATATAGTACAAATAGCTCAAAGAGGAGCACAAATAGGAGAAACATCTCAACTTGAAGCTTAGGAATCATTTCAAGGCATGTCATAGCATAAGCACTACGCCGAGCATGGATATAGTACCAAGTACACGCATATGGGCTCAAACACACACATATGCGCCACCCATAGCACGTAGCTATCACAAATATTTTCGGCAATCATTGCCTCAACCAAGTTTAGATAAGATACTTAACTCAAGCAAGCCAAATCACTCCTCTAACAAGCTCTTCCCGAGCGTATCGACCTCTGGACGATCCGAATCTAACCAAACCAACTAAATATAATCAATAAAAGCCATAGGAATTGGTTCTGAATGATAAAGCTAAGATCTTAACCAAAATAAAAAAGTCAACTCAAAAAGTAAAACCCAAGCCCGTACCTCGGAACCCGACGAAATTTATAAATTCTGGATACCCATTCGATTACAAGTCCAACCATACCAAAATCATCTAATTTTGACCTCAAATCGACCTTCAAACCTCCATTTTTCATTTTAAAAGGTTTCTACAAAATCCCTCATTTCTTCACGTTAATTCACTAATTAAACGCTAAAAATAAAGATGAAATCATGAAATAATGACAAATCCAAGTCAAAAATACTACCCCGATCCAGGACATGAAAATCTCCTCCCCCCTCCAAAATCGCCCAAAATCGAGCTCTACAACTCAAAATATGAAATAATAACTCTAACCCTCGATTTGGATTTTTCACAGTCTGCCCAGTTAATGTGAATAGCGATCGCGGGACCTGCATCGCGATTGCGAAGAACAAAATAATCACAACCCTGAAATAGCCTATGTGAACGCATAAATCCAGTCGCAAACGCGGTGCTCAGTAGCAAACACCTATGCGGTCGTGGACATACACACGTGATCACGATAAACAAATGCGTGCAACTCCCAGGCCTCCCCTTCCTTCTTCACAAACACGTCCCAACACTCACATTCGCGTTGCACAAATACCCAAAGTGTAACGACCTAACCGATCATTTTTCTTTGTAGAACCCCATTTCCCTAAATAATACTCCCCGTATGTTCTTTTAATAATTTATGACTTTCGGGGATAGTTAGTTGGGTATTTGGAAGGGTTCGGGTTGAAATCGGAACACTTGATTCCTTAAGGTTGGCAAAAAGGGCTAAGCTTGACTTTGGTTAATATTTTGAGCAAACGAACTCAGAATCAGGATTTGACGGTTACAATAGGTTCCTATGATGATTTCAGACTTGGGAGTACGTTCGGATCGGGCTTTAGATGACCCGGGAGCGTTTCGACGCTTAATAGTGAAAGTTGGCTCATTAAAGGTTTTAAAGTTCTTTAAATTTTGTTTGGACTAGGTTTTGGTGTTATTGAGGTTATATTGAGATTCTGATATGGGGAATAGTTTTTTATGGTGATTTAAGATGTGCACGCAAAATTTGGTGTCATTCCGAGTAGTCTAAGTATGATTCAGTGCGTCCGGAGCGATTTGGAAACTTGAAGTCCATAATTTGATTTAATTTTATTTTGGGGTGTGATTTTTGGTTTTGTTGTTATTTTATGTTTTTTGAGAGTTCAAGAAGGTCCTTATTACGTTTATGGACTTGTTGGTGCATTTGGACGGGGTCACGAGTGGCTTGGGTGAGTTTTAGACCACCCAGAGCAAAGTTGGAAAAATAAGAAATTTCAGTTGTGGTTTCCTTCTCCGCGAACGCAGAAGGACCCTCGCGTTCGCTTAGAATGATTTGGGGTAGTTGGCTAGGGGATTTTTTCCCTTCGTGTTCATGTAGGAAGGGCCGCGGT
The DNA here is from genome assembly GCA_005239525.1 of Nicotiana knightiana. Classification (NCBI taxonomy): domain Eukaryota; kingdom Viridiplantae; phylum Streptophyta; class Magnoliopsida; order Solanales; family Solanaceae; genus Nicotiana; species Nicotiana knightiana. The sequence goes on from ML375803.1 coordinate 29,254, forward strand.
CATAGAGGCCTAGCCCTTAGGCCTTCGCGTTCGCAGTTGGAGGTCGCTTTCGCGTAAGAGCCTGGGCCTGGGCTACCCAGTTGCTCTTCACGTTCCCATGCCAAGCCTTGCGTTCGTAGAGCCTTTTTCTGGACTTCTCATAATTTGCCTTTCCGATCGTGTGTTCTTGGCTGCAATCGCATATAAGGACCCCTCGAAAGTGTCTTGTTTTAAATCGGGACTCAGGTTATTTTGAGCTCATTTGTCGCACTCTTGGGCGATTTTGGAGCTTTAAAGAGGGGGATTTCAACCTAGCTTTTGAAGGTAAGTAATTCTACCTAATGTGAGTTTAATACAAAAATTATGTGTAGATTTTAACATGTAAATTTGTGGAAGTCATGGGTTTAGATGAAAAACTTGATAAAAATGGGATTTAACGACGAAAATGGTTATGGACTTTAGTGAAAATTATATATTTGAGTTCATGAGGTTAAGGGTAACAACTTTCTTCGAAAATTTTCGGAATTCGAACACGTAGTCCTGGGGGTGAATCTTAGGAATCCTTCAATTGGAGTTGTGTAATGACTTTAATGGTTAGAATATGAACTTTTCAACATAAATTGATTGAATCATACAACATTTGACTAGTTTCAGATTGTTCGGCACCGAGTTAAGACTTTAGAGTGAATTGGAAGCCGGAAAGTGAGCTTTGAGATGAGGTAATTCTCTTTTCTAACCTTGTAAGAGGAAATTTACCCCATAGGTTATTTGAATTAATATGTGCTTCTAATTGTGGGGGGCTACGTATGCACGAGATGACGAGAGTCCAAGCGTAGCTACTAATTATGCTTATGTCCGGGTAGTTTAGGACCCAAATCATGTTATACCTGTGATGTTTGCACCCTACTTGTATTTAAGTGCTTAATTCATATTGGAACTTGATAAAGGAATTGTAAATTATCGAATTTCATTTACTTGAGTTTTGACGGGTTACTTGACCGCTAATAGGAATTGGTGCTTCTTTGTATATTAGCCTCTTAATAATCCTTGAATCAGTTGTTTATAAAGTATCTTCTCTTCCTGTGGAGCGGGCCGAACGCCTCAGCAGTAGAATAGACGCATCTATGGTTCGTGTCATTCGACCCTCGATAGTGCACAATTTATATGTTTGTCGGTTGGATCGGTTCGTACGACCTCGACATAATTCGTGCTTAATAATTCTCGGAGCCCAATTATACTTGATATTGTTTCATTGGCTTGAGAGATTAATTTATTAAATGATATAAATTAATTTAGGATTTAGTATTAGTGAAAGAATTGTTTATTTATTTCTTGTTATTGAGGTTTCAGCTTCATTTAAATAGCCCATGCTTAATTATAATTTCGGTATTTTATTGTTAGCCCTTAATAAGTGTCGAAGTCGACCCCTCGTCACTTCTTCAAGGTTAGACTAGATACTCACTGGGTACATATTGTTTATGTACTCACGCTACACTTCTGCACTAATCGTGTAGAATCTGAGGCAGGTGCATCTGGTTATCATCCCGCTGCGCTTTCCTGATTACACAAGACTTTGCGGTGAGCTGCCTTCCAAGCCTGTTATGCAGCACCCAAAGTCTTTCTTTTGCTTTTACTTTCTGTTTATTTCACTTCAGACAATAGTGTAATATTTGTTTTGTATATTCTACTAGTAGCTCATACACTTATGACACCAGGTCTTGGAGATTATGCTAGTAGAAACTTGGTGATTTTTGATTATTTACTTCATCTTATTTACTTTTAAAACTGTCTATTTCTCATGTTATTTAATTTTTCACTTCTTATTTATCCAATAACTAAAGATCAGCCATTTCTAAATTGATAAAAGAAATAATCACATGGTTGATTCAATGTTGGCTTGCCTAGCGGTAACGTTGGGCGCCATCACGACCTATAGGAGAAATCAGGTCGTGAGAACATGGTATCGGAACACTAAGTTCTCGTAGGTCTCACAATTTATGAGAAGGCCTAATAGAGTCTAGCGGATCAGTGCGGAGACGTCCGTACTTATCTTCAAGAGGCTATATGGTGTTAGGAAACTACTATTTCTTCATATCCACTCTTGTAGTTGATGTTATACTAAGTATCTTTCTCTTATTCTCTCACAAATGGTGACAACGCGCACAACGGATGTCCCAGACCTAGGAGGAGCTGCTCCCCCTGTTGCTAGAGGTCGAGGCAAAGGCTGGGGGAGGGAACCGGCCTGAGGTAGGGGATGAGGACGTCCTAGAGTTTCTACATCTATGCCACCAGCAGATCCAGTAGAGGATCCCATCATTGAAGAGCAGGGCGAGGTGCCTGCAACAAAGCTAGCCCCAGTAGATGTCATGTCAGCACTAGGTTTCTAGGAGGTCATGGACCGTATGCTATGATACATGGATACTATGACTCAGGCTGGTTTATTTCCAGTAGACCTGGCAACATCTCAGGTGGGAAGGGGAGAATAGACCCCTATTTCTCAGGCTCCTGGGCATGCAGATGTTGTATATCAGACCCCGGGCACACTACCTGTGGGCAGAGCCCAGCCAGTGGCAGCTGCCATACTTGAGCCCGGACTAGCTACGGCCGGTGAGCGACAGAAGCTATTGGAAAGATGGATAGGCTACACCCTCCTGTCTTTAGAGGTGAGCGACATGAGGATCCCCAGGACTTCATTGATCGGTGCAAGGACAGACTGCACAACATGAGTATATTAGAGTCCCACGGGGTGGATTTACTACTTTCCAGTTTGAGGGCAGCCCATAGGTGGTGGAAGTCATATCTTCTCGGAAGACCAGCAGGTTCTCCTCCCATTACCTGGGATCAGTTTACACGCATTTTCTTGGATAAGTATATTCCAACCTCTTAGAGGGAAGAGTTGCAGTTTCAATTTGAGCAGCTCTAGTAGGGTCAGATGTTAGTGACCGACTGTGAGGCGAGATTCTCTAAGTTGTCTCGTCATGCACTTATGATACTTCCTACTGATGTAGAGAGAATATGGAGGTTTGTCGCAGGGTTGGACTCTAGTATCCAGGCCACTATGGCTCGAGAGGTTGAGATGGGGACCTCTTACGAGCTGGTTCTGGAGATAACTCAGAGGATCGAGGGTGTCTGTTAGCGGAGCCGAGAGTAGATGCCACAGGACAAGCGATTTCATTACTCTGGAGGGTTCAGTGGTGCTCAGTCTGGGGGCAGAGGCCCACATATCCAGCACCGCCGCCTCCCCGGGGTGCTCCAGTGTGGCCCTATTTCAGTGTCATGACAGGGAGTTCCTACCGCCCACCAGCTATTCAGGGTTCCTCCAGTGGGTATTTAGGCCATTAGGGTCAGGCTTCAGGTCAGAATTCCACCGTACCGAGAGGTTGTTTCGAGTGCGGGGATCTCAGTCATGTGCAGAGTTTATGCCCCAGGCTTCGAGGCAAGGTGGTACATCATGTTTCTCTGCCTATGGTTACAGCACACAACAACCGTACTAGCTGTCCGACCACCTAGAGACGGAGGGCAGGTGGTTAGTGGTCATCTTAGAGGTGGAGGCATGTGGTGTAGGACAGTCAGATGGCGTTCCAGCTAGATTCTATGCTTTCCCGGCCAGACCAGATGCAGTGGCATCAGATGCCATGATCACATATATTATTTCTATCTGCGGTAGGGATGCTTTGGTATTATTTGATCTATTTTCTACCTATTCATATGTGTCATCTCTGTTTCCTCACTTCCTGGATGTTCCTCTCGAGTCCTTGGTTACTCTTATTTATGTGTCCCTTCCAGTGGGCGATTCTGTTGTTGTGGATCAGCTCTATCGGTCTTGCATTGTTACATTATGTGGTTATGAATTAGAGCAGATCTTCTTGTGCTTGATATGACCGACTTTGAGATCATCCTAGGCATGGAATTTTTGTCTCCAAATCATTCCATCCTTGATGCCATGCCAAGACTGTTACCTTGGGGATGCCAAAGTTTCGTAGATTGGAGTGAAAGGGTTCGTCTGTCAGCATACCTAGTCGAATCATCTCTTTTATGAAGGCCTGACACATGGACGAGAAGGGTTATTGGTCTTATCTAGCTTATGTTCGGGATACTATCGCAGAGACTCCGGCGATTGATTCAGTGCTCGTAGTCCGGGAGTTCTTCGATGTGTTTCCTTGTGATTTTCAAGGCATGCCACCAGATCGTGATATCGATTTCCTTATTGATTTGGCTCCTGGTACCCTACCTATATCTATGCCATTGTACCATGTGACTCCGAAAGAACTGAAGTAGTTGAAGGAACGGCTTGGGAGTTGCTAGCAAATGGGTTTTTCAGGCCGAGTGCACCTGTGTTATTTGTGAAGACGAAAGATGGGACTATGAAGATTTTCCTTGATTACCGCCAGTTAAACAAAGTTACCATTAAGAAAAAGTACTCGTTATCGCGTATTGATGATTTGTTTGACCAGTTGCGGGGTGTCAGGGTGTTCTCTAAGATTGACTTGAGATCGGGGTACCATCAGTTGAAGATTCGAGATTCGGATGTTCCGAAGACTGCTTTCCGGACTAGATATGGCCATTATGAGTTTCTAGTAATGTCCTTCGGTCTGATTAATACCCCAGTGACATTTATGGATTTGATGAACAGTGTGTTCAGACTGTATATTGATTCATTTGTCATTGTCTTCACTGATGGCATCTTGATCTACTCGCGTATCATGGAGGAGCACGAGTGGCATTTGAGGGTGGTGCTTCACACCCTGTGGGAACAGAAGCTATATGTTAAGTTCTCCAAGTGTGAGTTTTAGCTAGATTCTATAGCATTCTTGGGGCATGTTGTATTAGGCGAGGGTATTAAGGTGGATCCTAAGAAGATTGAGGTAGTTAAGAGTTGGCCTCGTCCTACTACAACGACTAAGTTTAGGAGCTTGTTGGGGTTAGCAGGTTATTATTGCCGGTTTGTGGAGGTCTTCTCATCTATTGCAGCATCTTTGATAAGGTTGACCCAGAAGGGTGCTGCGTTCTGTTGGTCCGATGGTTTAAGGTGAGCTTTCAGAAGCTCAAGACAACTTTGACTACGCCACTAGTTCTAGTGTTGCCTTCTGGTTATTGTGACACTTGACGTGTTGGTTTGGCTTGTGTATTGATGCAGGAGGGGCGAGTTATTGCATATTCTTCACGTTAGCTGAAGCCCCATAAGAAGAATTACTCTGTACACGATTTGGAGTTGGCCATGATTGTTCATGCTTTTAAGATCTGGAGGCATTATCTTTATGGAGTGTCCTGTGAGGTTTACACCGATCATTGTAGCTTGCAGCATTTGTTCGAGCAGAGGGATCTCAATTTTGAGGCAGTGCAGGTGGCTTGAGTTACTGAAGGATTATGATATTACCATTCTTTATCATTCGGGCAAGGCGAATGTAGTTATGGATGACTTAAGAAGAAAGGCAGAGAGTATGGGTAGCTTGGCCTTCATTTCAACATCGGAGAGGCCCTTAGCTTTGGACATTCATTCCTTGGCTAACAGACTTGTGAGGTTGGATATTTCAGAGCCCAGCCGAGTTCTTGCATGGGTCGTTGCCCAGTCACTATTGGATCAGATCAAGACTCGATAGTTTAATGATCTACACTTGTTGGTTCTTAGAGAGACAGTACTACATGGTGGTGCCAAGGAGGTTACTATCGGCAAGGATGGTGTTCTGCGACTCTAGGGGCATCTATGTGTTGCTAATGTTGATGGGCTAAGAAAGAGGATTCTAGAGGAGGCACACAACTCTCGATATTCTATTCATCCAGGTGCTACGAAGATGTATCGCATCCTGTGGCAGCATTATTGGAGGAGGCGGATGAAGAACGACATAGTTGGGAATGCGGCGAGGTGTCTAAATTGCCAGTAGGTTATGTATGAGCACTAGAGGCTAGGTGGCCTATTCCAGCAGATAACTATACCTGAGTGGAAGTGGGAGTGTATTATTATGTACTTCGTAGTTGGGTTTCCGCGGACCTTGTGAAAGTTTCAGGAAGTTTGGGTCATTATCGACAGGTTTACAAAGTCAGCACACTTCATTCTGGTTGTGACCAAGTATACTTCAGAGAGGTTGGCCCAGATTTATATTCAGGAGATAGTTCGGTTGCATGGTGTGCCTGTTTCCATCATATAAGATATAGGCCCTCCGTTTACTTAGAATTTCTGGAGAGCAGTACAGAGTGAGTTGGGGATCCGTGTAGTACTCAACACATCCTTTCATCCGCAGACCGACGGGCATTCAGAGTGGACAATTCATATCTTGGAGGACATGCTCCAAGCATGTGTGATTGACTTTGAAGGGCAGTGGAATCGATTCTTGCCTTTGGCTGAGTTTGCTTACCAAAAAAAGTTATCATTAGAGCATCGAGAGCGCTCCATTTGAGGATTTATATGGTCGGCGATGTCATTCTACAATCGGATGGTTTGAGATCGGCGAGGCTAAGTTATATGGTACTGATTTGGTGAAGGATGCTTTGGAAAAGGTAAAGTTGATTGAGGAGTGACTTTGCACAGCATAGTCCAGAAAGAAGAGCTACACATATTAGAAGGAACGTGATTTATCATTTATTGTGGGTGAGAAGGTTCTCTTGAAAGTCTCACAAATGAAAGGGATCATGAGGTACGGGAAGAAGGGCAAGTTCAGCCCAAGGTTTATAGGCCTATTTGAGGTGTTGAGACGAGTTAGGGAGGTTTCTTATGAGCTTGATTTGCCTCCTAGTCTATCGGGAGTTCATACGATTTTCCATGTGTCTATGCTCCGGACGTATCATGCCGACAGGTCACATGTGTTAGACTTCAGCACAATCTAGTTAGATAAGAGCCTGGTTTATGAGGAGGAGCTAGTTGCCATTGGTGATAGGCAAGTTCGCCAGTTGAGGTCCAAGAGGATTTCCGCGGTAAAGGTTAAGTGGATGGTCCAAACAGCCAAGGAGGCGACTTGGGAGTCCAAGGAGGACATGCGGAGCAGATATTCACACTTATTCAGCACCCCAGGTATGATTCTAGACCCATTCAAAGACGAACTTTTATCTAAGAGGTGGAGAGTGTAATGACTCGACCGGTTGTTTTTCTTTCTAGAATCCTGTTCTTCTAAATAAGACTCTCCATATGTGTTTTTACAGTTTTATGACTTGCGGAGATGGTTAGTTCGGGATTTGGAAGGGTTAGGGTTGAAATACGAACACTTTATTTCTTAAGGTTGGTAAAAAGGGCTAAGTTTGACTTTGGTCAACTTTTTGAGAAAATGACCTCAGAATCGGGATTTGATGGTTCCAATAGGTTTGTACGATTATTTCCGACTTAGGAGTACATTCGGATCGGGTTTTGGATGACTCGGGAGCGTTTTGGTGCTTAATAGTGAAATTTGGCTCATTAAAGGTTTTGAAGTTCTTTAAATTTGGTTTGGAGTAGGTTTTGGTATTATCGAGGTACGATTGAGATTCCGACACCACTAATAGTTCTGTATGGTGATTTAAGACTTGCACACAAAATTTGGTGTCATTTCGTGTAGTCTAAGTATTATTCGACGCGTTCGGAGCAATTACCAAACTTGATTCAATTTGGTTTTGGGGTGTGATTCTTGGTTTTGTTGTTATTTTACGTGTTTCGAGAGTTCGAGCAGGTATGTATTATGTTTATGGACTTGTTGGTGCATTTGGACGGGGTCTCGAGTGGCTCTGGTGAGTTTTGGACCACCCGAAGCAAAGTTGGAAAAATCAGAAATTCCAGTTCTGGTTTCCTTCATAGTGAACACGGAAGGACCCTCGCAGTAGAAGGATGTGCGGTACTAGGCTGGGGGTATTTTTGCCCATCGCGTTCACTTAGGCAGGGCCACGTTCACGGAGGCCTGGGCCTTTTGGCCTTTGCGTTCACTGTTGGAGGGTCGCGTTCGCGTAACAGCCTGGGCATGGGCTACCCAGTTGCCCGGCATGTTCGCGTAGAGCCTTTTTTGGGCTCCTCATGTTTTGCCTTCGCGATCGCATGTTCTTGGTCACGATTGCATATAAGGACCCCTGGGTAGTGTCTTGTTTTAATTTGGGACTTAGGTTATTTTGAGATCATTTATTGCACTCTTGGTCAATTTTGGAGCTTTAAAGTGGGGGATTTAAACCTAGCTTTTGAAGGTAAGTAACTTCTACCTAGTGTGAGTTTAATACATAGATTATGGATATATTGTAATATGTAATTTTGTGGAAATTATGGATTTAAATGAAAAACTTAGATTTTGATAAAAATGGATATTTGAGTTTATGAGGTTATGGGTAACAACTTTCTTCGAAAATTTTCGAAAACCGGGCACTTAAGCCCTGGGCTGAATTTTAGGAATCCTTCAATTAGGGTTGGGTACTCAATTTAATGGTTAGAATATGAACTTTTGAACATACATTGACTGAATTATACAATGTTTGACTAGTTTCGGATTGTTCAGCACCAAATTGAGGCTTTCGAGTGAATTGGAGGCCGGAAAGTGAGCTTTGATACGAGGTAAGTCTCTTTTCTAACCTTGTAAGAGGGAGTTTACCTTATAGGTGATTTGAATTAATATGTGCTTCTAATTGTGGGGGGCTACGTACGCACGAGGTGACGAGAGTCCGTGCGTAGCTACTAATTATGCTTAAATCATATTGGAACTTGATAAAGGAATTGTAAAGGATCGAATTTCATTTACTTGAGTTTTGACTGGTTACTTAACCGCTAATAGGAATTGGTGTTTCTTTGTATATTAGCCTCTTAATATTCCTTGAATCGGTTGTTTGTAAAATTTCTTCTCTTCTTGTGGAGCAGGCCGAACGCCTCGGCAATAGAATAGATTCATCTATGGTTCATGCCGTTCGACCCTCGGCAGTGCACAATTTATATATTTGTATGTTGGATCGGGTCGTACACCTCGGCATAATTCTTGCGTAATAATTCTTGGAGCCCAATTATACTTGATATTATTTCATTGGATTGAGAGATTAATTTTTTAAATGATGGAAATTAATTTGGGATTTACTATTAGCGAATGAATTATTTATTTATTTCTTATTATTGAGTTTCCAGCTTCATTTTTATAGCCCATGCTTAACTATAATTTTGGTATTTTATTGTTAGCCCTTAGTAAGTGTCGAAGTCGACCCCTCATCACTACTTCTTCGAGGTTAGACTAGATACTCATTGGGTGCATGTTGTTTATGTACTCAGACTATACTTCTACACTAATCGTGCAGGACCTGAGACAGGTGCATCTAGTTATCATCCCGGTGCGCACTCCTGATCTCACGAGACTTTGCGGTGAGCTACCTTGTGAGCCCGTTCTGCAGCACCGAAGTCTTTCTTTTGCTTTTACTTTCTGTCTATTTCACTTCAGACGGTAGTCTAGTATTTTTTTGTATATTCTACTAGTAGCTCATACACTTGTGACACCAGGTCTTGGAGATTATGCTAGTAGACACTTGGTGATTTTTTATTATTTACTTCATCTCATTTACTTTTAAAACAGTCTATTTCTGATGTTATTTAATTTTTCACTTTTATATATCCAATAACTAAAGTTCAACCATTTCTAAATTGCCAAAAGAAATAATCACATGGTTAGTTCACTGTTGGCTTGCATAGCGGTAATGTTGGGCACCTTCACGACCTATAGGAGAAATCGGGTTGTGACACAAAGCTTTGTGATCACGTCCTTCACCTCCCGAACACGATGAATACAAGCCCATCTACCAGCAATGGCCCTTTGCGATCGAGTCCCTTTCCTCGCAATCGCGAAGGAGGAAACCAGATGCCCAGAAATCAGCAACTCCTCCTAGTCCAAAATGAATCTAAACTTGGCCTAAATCACACCCACGGCCCCCAGGACCCCATCCAAACATATCAACATGTCCTAAAACACGATATGAACTTAGTCGAAACCTCAAATTACATCAAACAACATCAAAATCATGAATCGCACTCCAATCCAAGCCTAATGAGCTTCCAACTTCTAAAACTAATGACGAATCATATTAACCAACTTCGATTGACCTCAAATTTTGCAAACAAGTCATAAATGATACAACGGGCCTATTCCAACTTTCGAAACTAAAATCCGAACCCAATATGTACAAAGTCTTATTGGTCAAACCTCTCAACCTTCCAAATCTTCAACTTTCCAACTTCCGCCAAAAAGCATCAAACCAACCTACGAACCTCCAAATCAACATCTGGACATACGTCTAAGTCCACAATTACTACGAAGCTATACGAACAATCAAAACTCCATTCCGGAGTCGTCTACAAAATAGTCAAACTCTGGTCAACTCTTCCAACTTAAACCTTCAACCTTGAGACTAAGTATCCCAATTCACTCCGAAACATCCCCGGAACCAAGCCAACTGCTCCGGCAAGTCACATAACCACAAATGAACATAGAATGAGCAATAAACATGAAAACAAGACTATAATATAAAAAATGATTGACCGGGTCATTACATGATTAAACGTCACAGTTTCTCTACAAGATTCAAGCCTCAAGCAACCAAGTTTAAGTTCAAGAAATCAAGTTCAAGCTCAAGAATGAGGAACAAATCAAGGTTTAGAGAGTACGAGTTCAAATCAAAGTCCGTGCTAGTTGAATTTAAGATAATCGGCCGTGGCAACAAATATATATTCAAGATCAAGCTCAAAGTCCCTTGAATTTATTTACTATTGGAAAATAGAATCAGAGGAATCATAGAGATTGTAATACTCATATTGTTTGAAATCAAATACTACAATTGTTGTGTTACACCCCGTAATATTACGATGATGCTACGTCCTGCAGTATTATATTACGATAATGTAACACCTTTCAGTATTACATTACGATGAGGTTACGCTTCGCAGTATTAGATTACGACGATGTTGCACCTGCAGTATTATACGTTGAATTTGTCGTAAGGTAATTGACATCCGTCCAAGGAAAAGATTATTTGGAGATTATAAGGATTATGCTATTTCTAGCAAGTGACCAATAAATTCGTAAAGGTGAGAGGGGAAGCAAGTCAAAGAAAATGAATTTTTCGTCCAAGTTTGGCATGTTGCGCTAAAATACGGGCCGAGCGTTAATACTCGGTATTTATGGACTAGTACCATATGACCACAATAGTATGATGTATAAAGTGTATTAAAATAAGTAGAATTTTAAGTAATTTGAAGCAATTCTTAATTATACGGGTAATTAGTTAATTATCGGGTAACGGGATATTACCTAGTTAATTATTAAATTGTGAAAATAAGACATGGCAGCAAGGAAGCTCACGAGACCAATGACTAAGTAGTCATATAGGATTATTGTCTACCTAACATTAACGTGTAAGACTTTTAAATGCACAAGTCTTATCCCATTTTTATTTGGACAAAGGAGAACCAGAAACGTTCATAAATCCAAAAGCAAGAGACTACTTCATCTTTACTTGTATGGACTATGATTTTGTTGTGCAAATATCCTAGTTGGCAAGATAAAGCTAAAAAAAAAAGTAATTTGGTATGAATATTGATGAGGTGATTGAAGAGTGTAAACTCTTCTATTTTGCTCGGCAAGAAACATACATCATTTTCTAGTCCAAATACTACGAGAACAGAAGCTAGATGTTCATAATCCAAAAGCAAGGAACATATATCATTTCCTAGTTCAAATACTACAAGAACAGAAGCTTAATTCCATCCAATTTTGCGATTCCAAAATTCAATTCCAACGAGAATTTGTAGAATCATAGCAACATAAAAATTGTGTGGCCCTATAGGAGTACGGTGCAATCTTCCCAAGAGTATTACACGGAGTCTTTACTACTCCAGGTATATTAAGGCTATCCCTTCTTTCTTTTGGGTATGATCCAAATTATACAGAAGAAACAAGCAAACGCACAATATCCATAAATGACTATATTCATAGAAGTATCAGAGGTGCCCATGTTCTTGAATTCCCATATGTCTTATTGTTGTATCGTCTGTTCATGGGTCTCAGAAAATATGTAAGTTGATAAAGTTTTTTTCATGATATTAATTAGAGGCATAATGGTCTTGTGACGTACCAAGAGGTTTTATTAACTTATTTTCACGTGCATTTCATGCATTTATATATGCACATTGACCCATGACCAGACAGTGTTATATACACATATATATGTATATTATATTTATATGGGATATGGGAAAAGGTTATGGCATTATATACGCACCACTACCTTATCAACTGGTATACGTTGATGATTTTGCCCACAGTGGCCGATATGATATGATGGGATGCCCTCAGAGGCCTGATGATGTTATGAAACATGTATCTATGCACGACATGACATTCATACGCATATGCATGGCACTATAATTATTTCATGATTTATAGAGTTATCCAGACGTATAGGTTAAGTCATTTACTCTACATTTCTTCCATGTCTGTTATGTACTTATTTATGCACCTTACATACTCGGTACATTATTCGTACTGACGTCCATTTTTGCCTAGGGACGCTGTGTTTCATGCCCGCAAGTCCCGATAGACAGATCGAGAGCCCTCCAAGTAGGCTATCAGCTTAGCGAAAGATGTTGGTGCGCTCCATTTGTTTGGAGTTGCTCATTTGGTTAATATGATTTAGACATGTATTTCTTTATGGCGAGGCTCTATCCCGACGTTTATGAAAATTATGTATTCTTAGAAGTTTTTTGACAGATGTCATGTACGTAATAGATAGTATGGCCTTGTCGGCCTATGTTCAATATACTAGTGGATATCTGGTCTTATAGGCCCTTATGTCTTATGTATAAGTCGGTATCTCACGTTGTATTCTACTTATCTCATGGCAGCCTACCAGCTCAGTTATCTACAATAGTATGATACTTTATGTTGGTACTCGGTTGAGTAAGGTACCGGGTGCCCGTCGCAGCCCATCGGTTTGGGTCGTGACAAAAGTGGTTTCAGAGCAGTTCTGTTCTAGAGAGTCTACAAGCCGTGTCTAGTAGAGTCTTGTTTATGGGTGTGTCGTGCACCACACTTATAAGCGGGAGGCTACAGGGCATGTAGTACTATCACTCTTTCTTCTTACTCTAGATCATGTGGTAGAGCTCACTTATTTATTCAAATTCTGAACTTCTATTTTATTCATAATAAGATGATGCCTACATTCAAAAAGATGATTGATAAGAGATATAGCTGTGGAAGTGTTGAATTAGAGGAACTAGAGTTTGCATTATTTCTATGAAGGATAAATGTGAGGTCTTCAGCAGAACATGTGTGTACCTTACGTGTAAGCTTCCTGATAAGGAGCCTTAGGGAAAGAATAGCTATCCACCTCTATGATGAAAGGCAATAAGAGATTCAGAAGATAGATACAAGTTTCAACAAGTAAAAGGAGCAAGATGAGAAGGGTACAAGATACCCAGTTAATGAAGATTATCAGTATTTTCAACTCCGGCAGAAAAGTATAAGCATTATGACTTACCTTCAACAATAACAGATGTATGTAGAATTGGCCACACCCATCTCAGTTATACCCTATTGGGGGCTAACATGTGTAGTTTAAGAAAAGGACAGGATATTAGGATCTGGCTGGGCTTAGGGTAACCCAAAAAGGTAAATGGATTATTTGTGTTAGTTGACATTTCCGAAGGATATTACAAAGGTGTTAATGGATCTCCTTGTGAGACACCTAGATGGTGCACTCTAAAATAATACAGATAGATATGAGTGCTACAAAGATAGGTACTGGAAACCTGGAAAGGATAAATATTATCTTAGTATGACTCCCGTCCCTAGTAGAGAAATAATGCTAGGCAACCCGAAGAGCCAGTGGATGGAGCAAAAGGGAGCTAAAAGCAAAAGAATATCTTGTTGAAGTTTTCAGAATAAAGTGATAGACATAAATGTTAGCGGAAAATAAGAAAAGAGTTGATGAAGCATTATGAGTAAGATATGATACATGGATGACAACGGGTAGATCGAAAAGATGACAGTATTACAGAGTCTATAGTCAAATGAAGGAAAAGACGAGAGGTGACATGCCTTGAAATAACAAAAGAGTATAGGCCATAAAGTCATATCCTCATTTCGAGAAATAAGTTCGTGACTCTAACGTGATTAACAGAAGGAAAAAGTTAGAACCCAGAGTAATAGAAACCAGTATGGATTGGTGAACAAGATAAATTAAACATGAATTAGGGACTGAGTGATTGATAATAGTCAGCATCAAGAGAATTTCAAATTTTGGTTCCAGTGATAATAGGATGGACAATAGAAGAAGATTCATGAGAAATTTAGAGAATGGTCATTCAGGGAGTCGCTTCCCTAAAGCAAGTAATATAAACAAAGTTAAGCTCAAGGGGATGTATGTGCCAGTTACACTAAGTGTCACCATCGCGAGTGAGGAATTTTGTTATCCTTGATACAGAAGGATTATCGTAAGGCGAGTAAGAGTCATTGATGATGTGAAAGGATGCCAAAGATGAAGAGGAAAAACATCTGTAAATAGGTCATCGTAGCTCCAACTCTTAGTTCTCCCCAAAAAGGGGGGAATATGGAATGATGTGGCAGTAAGTCAGAATTAAGTGGATCTAGTAACTATGGAACGATAAAGGAAAGATGCGATAAGAATGAGAAAAGGATGAGATTGCACTTATTCAAATGTTACAGATATGCCATGATTCCAGAACATTATGTAAGCACAACGTCAAAAGGGGAAGTAAGGGTTCCTGCCCGAGATGTTATTGATAGATAAGGAGCCAGTACGTGAGGTAACTTAAGACAGGGAAATAACTCAAGAAAGATTACGTGGAAAATGGATATGAGAATGGGCCGACGAGTAGTTAGTAGCCGATTCAGGAAGAGCCTAGTCATGACTAGACAAGAAGTTACTGACAGATCAGCAGATCATGCAAGACAAATGTAGTAAACCCCAACATGGAGAATTCAGCCTTGCAGTAATGTCATCATAATACTTGAGATATATTCAAATAAGAAGTCGGGGTAGTTAAAGGTACCATATGTATGTTACGGGAATAAAATGGAGTGCCACTGGGAAGACAGTAAAAATATCAATTCAGAAGCAACCCTACAAGCGCAAGGGTGTGGAGGTAAGTAACTACAGATAATTGTAGGCGAGGAAGGACATCAAAATTTTTATTGGGTATACGATGTAATAACCTCGCAATTTTACAAGAGTCAGAGGGTCCTCCCTAAGTACTACAGTGAAACACTAGCTGAGGAAATGAGGAAGGAGGTTCAACCTAAGCACAGTGACCTAAAGAGGAAATGATCTTGTAACAACAGTTTCACAACAACATTGTACATCCTCCATAAGAAAGAGGAACCTACCGTGGCTAGTGAATGGGAAGTAAAATCAAAAGCAACATTTGAAGATCAGATGAGTTGTACGAAAATTCCGGCATGCGTGAGATCTAAGATAAACCAAGTATGCACCCAACAAGGGGGAAGAAATACTAGGAAAGGTAATGTCTTACGTTTAAAGAAAGCTGAGAAGGAACAAAAGAATCATTCGATCAATGATCTAGAGTTGGTTACGTTATGAACACACTTAAGAGTACGGATTATTATCCATGCAACATATATGTTGACAATCATACAGCGGTAGAAGATTCTGGTATAAGTTAAAAGAAATAATTGAGCCTAGGTTATAGACAAAGGAATGAATTGTTAGAAGATTATATCATGGATATTACATAGCGTCCATGGAGGGATAAAGTAATAACTAATACCAAGAGCCGCAGATTGGAAGATAACTTAAGCCAACATAAAGGTCGATCATAAGAAGTAGGAAACTAAAGAGTTACATCAATGAAGTAAATCAGGAATCCGATTATGGACCCAGAAATTGTAGAAATTGTGATTGAGAACATTGCAGGACCACTCTTAATATTAGAGGTACAAGAGAGGAAGTACAATAACCATATTCTGTAACATCCCTACGATAAATCCAGTCAAAAAAGTACAAGCCTCATAAGAAGCCAGTACGAAGCTCCCGTCGGGTTGTGTATGCATAGTGTTATAATAAGAGCTTCAAGTTATGGTTGTGAATCATACCTATGTGGAAGGAAGGTTATACAAAAGATGGAATAATGCGAGGCAATATTTTAAGGTAAGTAAGGAAAAGGTGAATAACGTACAAGATACTCAAATGCAGAAGGCTATGAATAGTCCATACTGCGGATAAGAGGCTAGAAGCGCAGACATTCAGTATCCAGGAATTATAGCAGCGTCGTCAGTAGCATATCTTCCAGCCTATGGTCTAGGTATCGAAAGTCCTAACTAAGAGAATAAAGAAGAGTTAGAGACGATGTGATGTCTTGCTTGACGTTCCCAAGATGACATAAGAAAATCTATGATGCAAGCAAGTTGAAAGTTTGCAAGTAATATAAATAGAGATGTGTAGGTCGCAAGCTATAACAAAATGGATAAGTCCTCAGGATTAAGCCCATAAAAACAAGCAGATAAAATGGTTTCCTTAAGTTATACAAAGATTACTATACCCTGAATGAACTCAATGGAGTCTAAGACTAATAACATTTAGAAGAGATGGAATGTTGCCCTGTTAATAGAATGAGGGTGTAATTGTTATAGACAAAGGATGACATTTGGGCTTTCGATTGAATAATAATATGACGAAGAAAAGAAAGGGACCTCATGAACTGGACAGGATTAAGATACCCACGCAAGGTGAATCACATTGGGATGCTGTGAGATACGGTTATGAAAGCAGGGTATCACCCCAGCTGGATCAATCTAATCATTGCAGATGTTCCCCGATAAAACCTGAATCCTAGCGGCAATATTACATAAAAGGTTAAGTTATCAGGGGTGGATTATGGATTGAAATTGAGGTGAATCAACAATGGATAGATAAAAGTCAAAAAGTATGAGAGGAGATTAGGCCATCATTCTTAAGATGAACTGTAATGTGGAAGCATTAGAGGACATTGATTTATATGTATGGGATAAGCAATGAAAGTAACCTAGGATTTAATAGCAGACCTCAGTTTTGAGAAATCGAGGTAAGAGTTATGGTATAGTATGACCTACGTAGATGCAGTAAAGTCATACGAATGGATAACTAGGTCTATGAAATAAGATATAGCAATATTCGTAAGTTCGACAAAATACCAAGCGAAGAACTTCAGGATTGGCTAAAAGCTGGAGGAAAAATGAGAGGAGAGTCACATAGGCACACTTTCAAGGTAAGTATCGTAGAAGTTGCATGATGGAAGGTAGCAACAGTTACGAGATTGGAAGTAATTTGATCACAAGTCATGACGCGGGAAAGAGGCCTAAAGGGGGGAATATTCTGGCCTTTGGATTTATTCATAGAACAACTTCCTAAATAGCAGACAAAGGTATTCACAAGAGCTATAAGTTATGAAAATGATAAGAACATCAATCAACATTCGAGGACGAATGTTCCAAAGGGGGGAATGATGTTACACCCCGTAATATTATGATGATACTACGTCCTGCAGTATTATATTACCATGATGTAACGCCTTGCAGTATTACATTACGATGAGGTTATGCTTCACAGTATTGAATTACGACTATGTTGCACCCTGTAGTATTGTACGTTTAATTTATCGTAAGGTAATTGACATCCGTCCAAGGAAAATATTATTTGGAGATTATAAGGATTATGCTATTTCTAGCAAGTGACTAGTAAATTCGTAAAGGTGAGAGGGGAAGCAAGTCAAAAAAACAAATTTTCGTCCAAGTTTGGCATGTTGGGATAAAATACGGGCTGAGCATTAATACTTGGTATTTATGGACTAGTACCATACAAGGTACCATATGACCACAATAGTATGATGTATAAAGTGTATTAAAATAAGTAGAATTTTAAGTAATGTGAGATAATTCTTAATTATGCGGGCAATTAATTAATTATCGGGTAACGGGACATTACCTAGTTAATTATTAAATTGTGAATATAAGACGTGGCAGCAAGGAAGCACACAAGACCAATGACTAAGTAGTCATATAGGATTAGTGTCTACCTAACATTAACGCGTAAGACTTTTAAATGCTCAAGTCTTATCCCATTTTCATTTGGACAAAGGAGAACCAGAAACGTTCATAAATCCAAAAGCAAGAGACTACTTCATCTTTACTTGTATGGACTATGATTTTGTTATGCAAATATCCTAGTTGGCAAGATAAATCTAGAAAAAAGAAATTTGGTATGAATATTGATGAGGTGATTGAAGAGTGTAACCTCTTCTATTTTGCTCGGCAAGAAACATACATCATTTCCTAATCAAAATACTACAAGAATAGAAGCTAGACATTCATAATCCAAAAGCAAGGAAAATATATCATTTCCTAGTTCAAATAGTACAAGAACAGAAGCTTAATTCCATCCAATTTTGCGGTTCCAAAATTCAGTTCCAACTAGAATTTGTAGAATCGTAGCAACGTAATAATTTTGCGGTCCTATAGGAGTACGGTGCAATCTTCTCAAAGAGTACTACACGGAGTTTTTCCTACTCCAGGTATGTTAAGGCTGTCCCATCTTTCTTTTTGGTATGATCCAAATTATACAGATGAAACGAGAAAACGCACAATGTCCATAAATGACTCTATTCATAGAAGTATAGAGGTGCCCGTGTTCTTGATTTCCCACATGTCTTACTGTTCTATCGTATGTTCATGGGTCTCAGAAAATATGTAAATTGATAAAGTTTGTTTCATGATATTAATCAGAGGAATAATGGTCTTATGACGTACCGAGAGGTTTTATTAACTTATTTCAACGTGCATTTCATGCATTTACATATGCACATTGACCCATGACCAGACGGCGTTATATACGCTTATATATATATATATATATGTATATTATATTTATATGGGATATGGGAAAAGGTTATGGCGTTATATACGCACCACTACCTTATCAGCTGGTATACATTGATGATTTTTTTCACAACTGCCGATATTGTATGATGGGATGGCCTAAGAAGCATGATAATGTTATGAAACATGTACCTATGCACGACATGACATTCATACACATATGCATGACACTATAATTATTTCATGATTTACAGAGTTATCCAAACTTACAGGTTAAGTCATTCACTCTATATTTCTTCCATGTCTGTTATGTACTTATTTATGTTCCTTACATACTCGGTACATTACTCGTACTGACATCCCTTTTTTTCCAGGGGGCGCTTTATTTCATGCCCGCAAGTCCCGATAGACAGATCGAGAGCCCTCCAAGTAGGCTATCAGCTCAGCGGAAGATGTTGGTGTGCTCCATTTGCTTTGGAGTTGCTTGTTTGGTTAATATGATTTAGACGTGTATTGCTTTATGGCGGGGCTCTGTCCCGACCTTTATGAAGATTATGTATTCTTAGAGGCTTGTAGATAGATGTCATGTACGTAAAAGATTGCATGGCCTTGTCGGCCTATGTTCAATATACGAGTGGATATTTGGTCTTATAGGCCCGTATATCTTATGTATAAGTTGGTATCTCATGTTGTATTCTACTTATTTCATGGCAGCCTACCGGCTCAGTTATCTACGATAGTATGATACGTTATGTTGGTACTCGATTGAGTAAGGTATCGGGTATCCGTCGCGGCCCATCGATTTGGGTTGTGACATGTTGCAATATTTTTCAGTCTCGATTATTTTCTTGACGCAAATTTATTGTTTACACACATGACTAGTTATAAATTAAAAATGGTGTTTCTCTCCTTATAATATCAAAATGTACATATTACAAAGTAATATGAAGAAAGTTTCTTTGTTCTGTATTATTTTATCATCACCCATTTACATTCCCATCAATTTGAGAGCTGTTGGAAAAGAATCGCAAGAAATTCTAAAAGAACTCTGTCCCTTATATGAGCTAATAAGACCAAAGAGAGTGGCAGAGATCAACATAATGCATAATTACAGATTTCAAGTTGAAAGGATGATCTTTCTCCATCTTGTATATCATGTGGGCACTCAGTGCATATATCTAAGTATTTACTATTTCCCCTCTCTACAATCTCAGCCGATCAAATTGCAGATGGCTAGAGAGGCAGGGACTGATATTTCCTTTCAGGATGCAGCAAATATGGCCAGACGAGTCGAGATGGTTCTATCACACAGGAGTGGTCAGGGGTCTAACAAGAGGCCTCGGCATTTTGGCCGGTTCAGTTGTGTCTCATCTGGAGACAGAGATTCTTTTGGTAGGGGTTATCCTCCTAGGCCGTTTTAAATGGAAAATGAAGTCCGCCTAAAAAATTTAATAGGTTATGGCTACATTAATTTTGATTTTTTGTGTTATTAAGAAGTCACAATCAAACTTTTAAGCCTAATATACAAGCAAACAATGCATTAATATATTTAAAATGACTATTATATCCTTGATCAACCTTCTCTTCTCTCTTCTATATAATAGAAAAATAAAAGAGAGAGAAAATCTAAATCGTAGTAATTAACGTGGGCCGTAGAGAGCAAAGAGCAATGAGCGGGCGAAATCCCATGTGCTAATTCTCGTTTAACGTACGGCAATCGTTGCTTGTCTGTTCCCTTCGCTCCTTGTCGTCTTTGACACGCCCACATGCTCATCCTGCTTTGCTCCTCACCCCTCGCTCCTCCATATGTATGTCTCTTGTTTGTTTAGGAATGTCAGAGAAAGATACCATTTATTTGATTTTTCATCTGATATTTGATATTCTTTTTGGGTCTATGGCGATTAATTCGAATTTATACAGGAAAGTCCTACTTTAAAATAAAATATTTCCTATTAAATATAATTTTTATATTCAAAATTCGAACTCACGAATCCTAATTAAGAACGGAAAAGTACCTATTATTCCGCTGCAACTTTTGATGGTGTCAGAAAAAGAAAATTGCTTGGCCAACGTTTTTTAAAAAACAAGGATAAAAGCTAGCTGTGAAATTTATTTTGAGATGAGACTGTACGTCACGCCCTAACCTAATTGGGGGAGCAGGACATTGCATCCGCTAACTTAGAACTTATAATTGAGTTAACAAACTTGCTTTTCATTCTTAGATACGGACAATCTATGCTTTATGATAAAGAAACGATCAAAGATTTGGAATTACAAATATTTAGCATAACAGCCCAAAGTCTTTATAATTTAATACATATTTTCGTGAATACAATATTAAAATAAAATAATACTTTTAATATCTCAAAAAAAAAAAATTCAAATTAATGTCTATGTTCATTCCTTGATATAATATTAATTACTCTTTATTATACAAATTACTCTTATTATTTGTAACAGATTGTACAATGCAATTTTGAAATAATAAAACTGATTTTAATAGTTTTACATTTTAAAACAAAATGTTTGTAACATTCAATAGTAAATGACTGTTAATGGTATTGGACGTTATTCTATTAATCTTTGTATTGATGTTTCAAAACATATTAATTTTCAAATAAAAACCTCAGTTTTTGTAACAGTCATTTGACTTTGAAAAAGCCATTATACAATCAGAGAGTCCATATTGTTTGGACTATATATATTTATGTTTTCATCTTTTAAAGTATGTGCAAAAAGTTAAAAACTTTTCTTTCCCTTTTTTTTTGCTGGGTTTTCTTCTTATAAGTCTTTGTTGTTTTCGTTCCTAGTTACACTAGAAGAGCTTGTTGAATCCTGAAGGATACGCCTAATTATATTCTTCTCGATGTGGGCGAAATATCTTTAAGGACAGTGTCTTCGACACACCTCAAGCTAAACCTTTTATTCTCCATAATAATCTATTTTTTTCCAACAATCTTAAGGATAATTCTCACGCTGTTATTATGGAGAATAATGCTGCTAATGTTGCTGTTGATGATACTACACCCGCTGCCCCAACTATTTCTGTTATTGTTCCATTACCAAATACCTATGCCAAACTTTTTTGGTGGAGATAATTTTAACTGCAAGCGAGTTGTTGCTGACGAAGAAAAAGAGATTGCTACCAGAAGCAAGGACAGCAAGCGTCAAAGAAAATCAAACAATAGGTATGACAAAATAAATGGTTATAAGCTCAAAACCAACAACGAAACCTTCAAGAAAAAAAAAACTGCTTTGTGTGTGACAAACGTGGCCACTATGTTGCTCAATGCTGGAAAAGGTTTGGGAATGACAATCCCGTTAAGGCTAAAGTAAATTTGACTGAAGCCAAAGTGGATGATATAATTATTGCGGTTATTTTCCAAGTGAACCTTGTGGCCAATGTGAAAGATTGGATGTTAGATTCTGGTGCCACTAGGCACATATGTGCTAACAAAAAAGATTTGTGTCTTACACCCAAGTCGAGGAAGGAGAAGAGGTCGTATATCTTGGTGACTCAAGGACTACTCCAGTTCTTGGAAAAGACAAAGTTTTTCTCAAACTCACATCTGGCAAAACTTTGGCATTGAATGACGTGTTTCATGTTCCTAGTATCCGAGCCAATTTAGTCTCTGTGGGATTATTAGAAAAAATAGGGGTGAAGGTTTCTTTTGAATATGATAAGGTCGTGTTGACCAAGAATAATAATTTTGTTGGCAAGTGTTATTATAGCCATGGATTGTTTGTACTCAATGTTATGAATGAAAATGCTAGTACTTCTGCTTATTTGATTGACTTTTTAAATTTATGACATGCTAGATTGGGACATGTTAGTTTATCTTATATTAAGAAAATGCATTCTGAAAGTCTTATTTCAAATATTAACTTTTCAAATATTGATAAGTGTGAAGTTTGTGCAGAAGCTAAACAAACAAAGAAATCATGTGCTTCGGTATTTAGAGAATCTGAATTATTAAGTTTATTTCATACTGATTTTGGAGACTTGAAACAAACTATGACTAGAGGAGGTAAGAAATATTATGTGACTTTTATAGACGAAGATATACAAAAGTTCATTTGTTGAGAAATAAAGATGAAGTTTTTGATTGATAAATCTGAAGTAGAAAATCAATTGAATAAGAAAATCAAAAGAGTTAGATCCGATAGAGGTGATGAATTTATTTTGTTGAATGATTATTGTGAGAAAGAAGACATAATTCACGAGACAACTCCGCTATATTCTCCACAATCAAATGGTGTAGCGGAAAGAAAAAATAGGACCTTAAAGGAAATGATGAATAATATGCTTGTTAGTTTTGGTGCCCCGGATAACATTGGGGTGAATCCATTTTATCTGCTTGTCATTTACAAAATAAAATTTCCTATAAGAAAACGGGTAAAACTCTCTATGAGTTATGGAAGGCTATCCACCTAATTTGAAATATTTGAAAGTGTGGGGTGCCTTGCCAAAGTTATGTTGTCTGGTCTTAAGAAAAGGAAAATATGATCTAAAACATCTGATTGTATATTTATTTGGTATGATGCAAGCAGTGCAACATATAGATTTTTAGTAGTCAAAAGTGATGTACTTGAAAATAATACAATTGTTGAAACAAAAAATGCTTAATTTTTTGAAAATATTTTTCCTTTAAAATTTGTGAATATTTCTAATGCTCCTATTATTCCAAGTGATAATATGTCGCATGTTCCAATTATTCAAAATGATTTTGAAAATGAGGATTTAAGAAGAAGCAAAAGATCAAAGAAAGAATAATTTTTTAGTAATGATTTTTATACTTATCTTGTGGATAATGATCCTTTAACATATTATGAAGCTATTTCTTCGTCTAATGCCTCATTTTGGAAAGAAGCTATTGATGTAGAATTAAATTAACCTTTACAAATTAAAACTTGAATTTTAGTTGATGTACCTCCGGGAGCTAAACTCATTGGTTGTAAATGGATTTTTTAGAAGAAACTCAATCCGGATGCTTCCATTGATAAATACAAAGCTAGACTTGTTGCAAAAGGTTTTACCCAAAAGTAAAATATTGATTATTATGACACTTATGCTCCTGTAACTAGAATTTTCTCGATTCGTGTTTTACTTGCCTTGGCTTCTATTTATAAACCTTTTATTCACCAAATGGATGTTAAAACTGCATTTTTAAATGATAATTTGGAAGAGAGAATTTACATGGAGCAACTTGAGGGTTTTATAGTGTCTGGCCAAGAAAAAAAAAGTATGCAAATTGCTAAAATCGTTGTATGGTCTAAAGCAAGCACCTAAACAGTGGCATGAAATATTTGATCAAGTATTGATTAATGATGGTTTTTCATCAATTAAAGAAGATAAATGTGTTTATACAAAATGTGTAGATGGTACATGTGTTATTATTTTCCTTTATGTGGATGGCATGCTTATTTTTAGTTCTACCTTTGATTTGGTACATATAACCAACTTTTTCTTGTCTTCTAATTTTGAGATGAAAGACATGGGAGAAGCTAGTGTTATTTTAGGCATGAAAATTATAAGAGATGGCAATAGTTTGATGTTGACTCAAGAATATTATGTTGAAAGAATTCTTAAAAAATTTGATAATTTTGATGTGGTACATGTAAGCACTCCTTATGATGCTAGTAGTCAATTAAAAAGGAATAAGGAGATGTTGTAGATCAAAATAAATATGCTCAAGTTATTGGTAGTCTAATGCATTTGATGAATTTTACCAGACCTGATATTGCATATGTTGTGTGTATATTGAGTAGATATACTCAAAACCCGAGTCATGATCATTGGAATGCATTAGTAAGAGTAATAATATATTTGAGAGGTACCATGAACTATGATATTAAATATAGTAGATTTCCCACTGTATTAGAAGGATATAGTGATGCTAACTGGATCTCTAATTCAGATGAGACAAAATCCACTAGTGGTAGTGTGTTCACCCTCGGTGGGGGTGCTGTGACATGGAAATCAGCTAAACAAACAATAATAGCTAGATCTACCATGGACTCTGAGTTTGTGGCATTCGAATTGGCTGGCAATGATGTCGAGTGGTTAAAGAACCTCTTGGCAAGTATTCCACTAGGAATAAAACCGGCACCTTCTGTGTTGATGCATTGTGATTGCCAAGCTGCAATAGCCATTGCTAAAAATAAATCCTTTAATGGAAAGAGTAGACATATTCGATTGAGACATAATGTGATAAAGCAGTTGCTGAAAGATGAAATTATTTCCATAGATTATGTGAAGTCAGAAGTGAATTTGGCTGATCCACTGACTAAACATTTGGGAAAAAAATTAATATCTGAACCATCGAGGGAAATGAGACTTTTGCCAGTTTGAGTTATATCAACAATTATGGTAACCCAACCTATGTGATTGAAGATCCTATGAAGTAGGTTCACATGGGTAATAACAAGTCATTAGTTGATCAAATGTGCATTATTAAATTATATCCCTTCCTATGGTTTGTGTAAATATAGTGCAAGGGTGCAAAGAATGGGAGGCTGAGTTATTAAACTCTTAATCTAATCCATAGCCTAATTTTAGGTGGTGTATTGCACTGCAGAATACACTTGATGGATGGACCTATATGAGTGTGGTGTGGGGCCGCTCCTATGAAATTTATGGCAAAATATTTCTAGAGCACTCATGAAAACCAGGCACGCGCATGACCTATTAGACCGTGACAAACAACAAAGTGTGTGCATGTATAATATGATAGATAAGACACTAAACTTACAAAAGAATTCTTGGTTCATAGAATTTCTATACTTCACCAATTGTTCTGTAAGTTTAATCTTATTTGATCTAATTCTGGTTCATAGTCCAAGAGACACCAGATGAGATGTATAATGCTCATTTGTGAAAATCGGAGAATTTTATTTATTTATGACATTCTTTTTGAGCTATGTGGGAGATTATTAAAATAAAATAATATTTTTAATATCTCAAAAAAAAATATTCAAATTAATGTCTATGTTCATTCCTTGATATAATATTAATTACTCTTTATTATACAAATTACTTTTATTATTTATAACAAATTGTACAATGCAATTTTGAAATAATAAAACTGATTTTAATGATTTTACATTTTAAAGCAAAACGTTAGTAACAATCAATAGTAAATGATTGTTAATGGTATTGGACATTATTCTATTAATCTTTGTATTGATGTTTCAAAACTAATTTTCAAATAAAAACGTATGTTTTTGTAATAGTCATTTGACTTTGAAAAGGCCATTATGGCTTGCACGTTCAATCAGAGAGTTCATTTTGTTTGGACTATATATATTTGTGTTTTCATCTTCTAAAGTGTGTGCAAAAAGTTAAAAACTTTTTTTCCCTTTTCTTTTGTGTCGGGTTTTCTTTTTATAAGTCTTTGTTATTTCTGCTCCTAGTTATACTAGAAGAGCTTGTTGAATCCTGGGGGATACGCCTAATTATATTCTTCTCGGTATGGACGAAATATCCTTAAGGACAGTGTCTTCGACACACCTCAAGCTAACCCTTTTATTATCCATAATCATCCAATATTTTCCAACATACAATGCCAATATTCTAAACATAAATACGTGATCACCAATGTATATAGCGCTAAGAACCAACAAGAGTTGTGGTGGAGTGGTAAGTACTCCTTCATCCTTAACCAGAGGTCTCAAGTTCGAGTCCCAGGGTATGGAGTCGCCTTTGTTAGGGAGCGCTTTACCCCCTAATGTGGGACTTCCCTAAGCGAATCTGGATTAGTCGGGTTCCAATGTGGGTACCGGAAATCGGGTGAGAAATAAAAAAAATATGTATATAGAGCTAACAAGGATTACTTAAATACATAGAATTTGTTATGAAACAATAAAAAGAAGAAGAAGAGTATTGCAGAGAAAAGTAGAGAGAGAATTCTCATAGATTTGGGATGATTTACAATGGAATAGAACCCTATATTTATAGGAAAAAAGAGAATTAGCCACCAAGTAACAAAACCTAGAATATCTCTCAAATATAGACATTCACCTTAATTACAATTCTATTTATAACACTCCCCCTTGGATGTCTATTCAACAGATAATGTGCCTCGTTAAAACCTCAAATAGAATAAAACTCAATGGGAAAAAAGTTCTAGAAAAGGAAAAAAAGTACACATATCTTACAATACGCCTTTAGGTTGCCTCGTTAAAAACCTTGCAAGGAAAAACCCAGTGGGACAAACCCTTATAAGGAGAAAAAGATTACAACGTGTATTAACTCACCCTGATGAGAGCATCAATTCACATCTTTGAACCTTCGCATCCCGATCTTGTGCACCAGCTTCTTGGAGGTTTACGTCGGCAGAGATTTGGTGAATAGATCACACATATTAACTCCAATGAATATGTTGCAGCTTAAAAATTCTCGCTATCACAATATCATGCTTAAAATTATAGCAAGATAGAAATGTGCACAAATTGTACTTATGTAACGACCCGGTCGGTCGTTCCGTAAGATTAGCCTTGTTTCCCCTGTTTTAGCTTTGTTATGTGCTAGTTAAACTAATTATGTTGTGTTGTTTCGGTTGGTTCGGGTTCGGGGTGATCGTGGTGAGAACTGAGATACTAGGTCTCTTAAATTGGCTTAATAGTTGAAAAAGTCAACTGGGAGTTGACTTATTGATAAACGACCTCGGAATGTAGATTTTATGGTTCGGATAGTTTCGTTAGGTGAATTAGGACTTAGGAGAGTGTTCGGAATGTGGTTTTGAAGTCCGTTGTAGAATTAGTTTGAATTGGCGAAAGTCAGTTTTTGGCAATTTCCAGTCGGCAGTGGAAAATTAGCTATCGGGGTCGGAATGGAATTTCGGGAGTTGGAGCAGGTTCATAGTTTCATTTTTGACGTGTGTGTAAATTTTCAGGTCATTCAGACGTGTTTTGGTTGGTTTCGGCATCGTTAGCGAAATTTAGAAATCTCTAAGTTCATAGGCTTGAATCCGATGTGATCTTGGTGTTTTAGCATTGTTTTGGGTGTTTTGAAGGCTCGACCAAATTTGAATAAGATTATAAGACTTGTTTTTGTTTTTGGTTGGGGTCCCGAGGGGCTCGGGTTGATTTCGGATAGTCATCGGAAGAATTAAAGTTGGAAAATGCAGTTGAAGGAGCTGATGGTGCCAGGTTTCTGGTGTGGCCGCTCCTGCGGAAGGGTAGCCGCAGGTGCGATGCCGCAGGTGCGAGCTGGCTTGCGCAGGTGCGATAATTGGTCAGGCTGGAGAAAATCGCAAGTGCGAGACTTGGACCGCAGGTGCGGGTGATTCATCGCAGGTGCGAGAAATGGGCTTCAAGTGATTTTTCGCAGGTGCACACCTGAGACCGCAGGTGCGGGTCCGCAAGTGCGGAGAAAAGGCCGCAGATGCGGTTTCACTGGGCAGGAAGTATAAATACTTGCCTTCGCAAATTTTAGGCACTTTCATCATACTTTTCATGCGGGTTGAGGCATTTGGGAGCAAATTGAAGAGGGATTTCAAGGGATATCCGTGGAGGTAAGTTTCTTGGACTAAAAACTCGATCCTATGTTGATATTTGACGGATTAAGCATGGAATTAGTGGAATTTAATGGTATAAATTGGGGGTTTAGGGCTTGGATAATTGTAAAGGGGCAATTGTGGTCGGATTTCGATACTTTTTATATGTATAGACTCGGGAAAGGATAAGGATTCTTGTGATGCGATTTTTATAGAATTCTGAGGCGTGGGCACAGGGTCGGGTTTGGCCAATTTCAGGATTTGTGCCTAATTTTGATAATTTTTGAATGGGTTTCGTATTCCTAGCATATTTTGATGATATTAATCTGACTTTGATAGACTCAGAGCATTTGGGAGCCGATTCGAGAGGCAAGAGCATCGTGGATTAGTATTTGGGCCAGTTTGAGGTAAGTAATGATTGTAAATCTTGTCATGAGGGTATGAAACCCCGGACATCGTATTTTCTCACTATTTTTAGGGTGGCACACATGCTGGATGACGATTGTGTGGCGTCCACTGATTGGGGATTTGGACTTGGTCCTTCCCGTGGCAACTATTGAGTTGCGTATTTACTTTTTAATCATATGTTAAATTGTGTTCTCAGACTATTGTTATATTTGGGTTGTAAGTCATGTTTGGGGCTTTGTGCCGACCTGTTTATACCCCTTGGGGGCTTTTACTGTTATTCCTCACTGTGTTGACTTATGATTTACACTCAGTCATATTATGTTTTAACCGATTTCAAAACTCAGACTTATTTACATTATTTTGAGATATAAAATGATGATTTTTGGTCGAGTACCCCGTTTTACTGACAGCCTTATTTGGGTTGTAAGTCATGTTTGGGGCTTTGTGCCGACCTGTTTAGAACCCTTGGGGGCTTTTACTGCTATTCCTCACTGTGTTGACTTATGATTTACACTCAGTCATATTATGTTTTAACTGATTTCAAAACTCAGCCTTATTTACATTATTTTGAGATATAAAATGATGATTTTTGGTCGAGTACCCCGTTTTACTGACAGCCTTATTTGGGTTGTAAGTCATGTTTGGGGCTTTGTGCCGACCTGTTTAGAACCCTTGGGGGCTTTTACTGCTATTCCTCACTGTGTTGACTTATGATTTACACTCAGTCATATTATGTTTTAACTGATTTCAAAACTCAGCCTTATTTACATTATTTTGAGATATAAAATGATGATTTTTGGTCGAGTACCCCGTTTTACTGACAGCCCGAGTGGCTTTTTGAGAGTTTCTGACTGAGTGAGGCCGAGGGCCTAATTGTGAGGATATGATATGCCACGAGGTGGCTTGATATTAGCGCTTGGGCTGAAGGAGCCCCTCCGGAGTCTGTACACACCCCTAGTTAGCGCAGGTACCTACTGATTGCGAATGCCGAGTGACGAGTGATTTGGGAGGCATGAGTGACAGTGAGGATGCCCGAGGGGCTGATACTGAGTGATTGTGAGGCATGTTGAGCGACTGATTCTGACTGATGATTTTCCCGAGGGGCGGTTTATGATACATGTTTTGGCCCGAATGGCTATTTACGATTTATTTCATTTTTCACTAAACTATTGGGTATTTTTCTGAAACTGTTGGAGATCACACTTTTCAAAGGATTTTTACTGAAGTTGGATTTTAAAGCGTGTTAATTTAATGCATGCACTGTTGGAAAGAAAGACTGTCTTTATTATGAATTGATGATTTGATCCTATGTGTTTCTTACTGCTCAGACTTGATTTATTTTCGTTACTACTGAGTTGGCGTACTCACATTACTTCATGCACCCCCTGTGCAGATACGGGTGCTGGTACTGAGCGCTAATTTTCTTCCTTCTTGTGGAGCCGGAGTTGGGACATCGAGGTAGCTGTTCAGCGTCCACGTCATCTTTTTTTCCCATTTCTTGTTTTGTATTTAGTTCCTCGTTTCGAGACTTGATGTATTATAGTAGTAGGGTTATTTTGTACTACTCATAGATACTCATGACGTGTTGACTTCAGATTTTGGGGGTAGTAGTTAGACTATTTATTTGGTTTGTTTTGTTGAATTTATGAAAATATTATGTCAGTATGCGATTGTTGGCTAGCCTAGTTCCATGATAGGCGCCATCACGGCCGGCTTAGGTTTTAGGGTCGTGATAAGTTGGTATCAGAGCCTAGGTTACATAGGACTCAACGATCATGAGCAGGTTTAGTAGAGTCTTGCAGATCGGTATAGAGACGTTTGTACTTATCTTCAAGAGGCTTCAGAACCCTTAGGAAAAATATCATTTTCCTGAATTCTGTCGTACCATTTTGTTGATTCTGGAAATCTAAACTTCTGTTGTTTCATTCTCTCACAGATGGTGAGGACTCGCGCTACCGACCAGGGTGACCAGACACCAGCTAGACCAGCGAGAGGTCAAGGATGCGGTTGAAGCCGTGGTAGAGGTAGAGGACCAGCCCGTGCAGCAGCCGGGGCAGCACCAGAGGGTCCCCCTACCATTCAGGATCATGTTCCCGCCGCAGATATTCCAGCGGGACAGGCTCAAGCACCGGCAGTGCCCATTGTTATTCCGGGTCTTCAGGTGACCCTGGCTCAATTCTTTAAAGTATGTACTAACCTTGCCCAGGCAGTTGTTGTATCTACCACTGCTGATACTTCTCAGGTCAGGGGAGGCGCTCAGACTTTAACTGCCCGGACACCTGAGCAGGTTACTCAAGGCCTTCAGACACCGGGGGCAGTTCCAGCCTAGCCGGTTGCTCCAGTTCAGGACTTCGTGGTTCCAGGTATGCCAGATGATGAGCAGTGTAGGCTGGAGAGATTTAGTAGGCTTCAGCCTCCAACATTCAGTTGTGCTGAGGGCGAGGATTCCCAGGGTTTTCTGGATAAGTGTCAGATGATGCTCTATGCTGCAGGGATATTGGAGACCAGTGGGGTCTCGTTTGCTACTTTTCAATGTTTTGGGGATGCTTTTACTTGGTGGGAGTCATTTAAGGGTCGTAGGCCTGTTGGTGCAGCACCCCTCACCTGGCAGCAGTTCTCCATTATCTTCTTGGAGAAGTATGTTCCCCAGTCTCACAAGGAGGAGGAGCGCCGGCAGTTTGAGCAGTTGCATCAGGGGGAGCTACCAGTGACGCGGTATGAGATGCAGTTTTTAGAGTTGGCTCGTCATGCCACCGAGTTGGTCCCTACTGAAAGGGAGAGGATTAGGAGGTTCGTGGATGGCCTCACTTATCAGCTCCACCTTTTGATGACTAGGGAGAGGGTACCAGGTGCTACCTTCGAGCAGGTTGTTGATATTGCTCGAGATATTAAGTCAGTTCGTCGCTAGGAGCGAGAGGAGAGGGAGGCTAAGAGGCCTCGTGGATCTGGTAGTTCTAGTGGTGCTCCTTCTAGAGGATAGTTTCAGCATGGTAGAGGTCGTTCATTCAGGCCTCCTCAGCCAGTCCGCCCAGCCTATAGTGGTGCATCTCCAGGGCATGGTCCCCGCAGTTCTCAGCCGGGCCGTTCTTCGTTCAGTGCCCTTCCAGCCCAAAGTGAATCTCGAGCACCATCAGTTTAGGGTTCCTCTATGCATGATTCTTCTGGTGGTCATTTTGGTGCCAGGGTCAGTCCCCGTCTCCAGCTCCAGGGAGTTGTTTCGAGTGCGGAGATTTTGGGCACATGTGGAGGCAGTGTCCCCGTCGTTTTGGTGGTTCTTCTCAGCAGAGGGGCCAGCCCTCGACTTCGGCTTCAGTTACTTCACTACGCGCCCAGACAACTAGGGGTGGGGGCTAGATTGCCAGGGGATGCCCTAGAGGGGGAGGTCAAGCAGGTGGAGGCCAGGCTCGTATCAATGCACTTCCAGCCAGGCCAGATGCCATGTCCTCCGATGCAGATGATCATGGGTATTGTCTCAGTCTATCGCTGGGATGATTTGGCTTTATTTGACCCCGGTTCTACGTATTCCTATGTTTCTTCATATTTTTCCCATTTTCTAGATATGCCCCGTGAGTCTCTAGTTGCATCGGTTCATGTGTCGACTCTGGTGGGTGATACTATTGTTGTGGACCGTGTGCATCGGTCATGTGTGATATCTATTGGGGGTCTGAGGACCCGAGTGGACCTACTATTACTCAGCATGGTTGATTTTTATGTGATATTAGGCATGGATTGGCTATCTCCGTGTCATGTTGTTCTTGATTGTCACGCTAAGACCGTGACCTTAGCTACGCTAGGATTTTCGAGGGTTGAGTGGAGAGGTTCTTCTGAGTATGTGCCTAGCAGGGTGATTTCTTACCTGAAGGCTCAGCGTATGGTTGAAAAGGAGTGTTTATCATATTTGGCTTTTGTGAGGGATGTCAGTGGTGAGACTCCTGCTATTGATTCGGATCCTGTGGTTCGTGATTTTCCGGACGTGTTTCCTACAGACCTGCCAGGCATGCCACCTGACAGGGACATTGATTTTGGTATTGACCTGGTGCCAGGCACTTAGCCTATTTGTATTCCACCTTATCGTATGGCACCAGCAGAGTTGAAGGAGTTAAAGGATAAACTTTAGTAACTCCTAGATAAGGGGTTCATTCGGCCTAGTGTGTCACCTTGGGGTGCACTGGTGTTTTTTGTGAAGAAGAAGGATGGTTCTATGCGTATGTGTATTGATTATCGGCAGTTGAACAAGGTTATGGTAAAGAACTGATATCCCTTGCCTCGTATAGATGAATTGTTTGATTAGTTGCGGGGTGCCAGGGTATTTACCAAGATTGACTTGCGTTATGGCTATCATCAGTTGAAGATTTGGGGGCCCGGCATCCCGAAGACTGCCTTCAGGACTAGATATGGTCATTATGAGTTTCTGGTTATGTCATTCGGGCTGACCAATGCCCCAGCGGCCTTTATGCATTTGATGCATAGTGTGTTCCGGTCTTATCTTGACTCTTTCGTCATCGTGTCTATTGACGATATCTTGGTATATTCCCGATAACGGGAGGATTATGAGCAGCATTTGAGGAATGTGCTTCAGACTCTGAGAGAGAAGAGGTTGTATGCAAAATTTTTGAAGTGTGAGTTCTGGCTTGATTCAGTAGCTTTCTTGGGGCACGTGGTGTCCAGTAAGGGTATTCAGGTTGATTCGAAGAAGATAGAGGCGGTGTAGAGCTGGCCTAGAACATCATCAGCTATCGAGATCCACAGTTTCTTTGGTTTGGCAGGGTACTATTGCCGTATTGTAGGGAGATTTTAATCTATTGCAGCACCTATGAACAGACTGACCCAGAAGGGTGCTCGGTTCAGGTGGACTAAGGAGTGTGAGGAGAGCTTTTAGAAGCTCAAGTCAGCTTTGACTATAGCTCCGATGTTGGTTTTTCCTACGAGTTCATGTTCTTATACAGTTTATGGTGATGCCTCGAGAGTTGGCCTTGGAGCAGTATTGATGCAGGACGGTGGGGTGATTGCCTACGTGTCCAGACAGTTGAAGGTGCACGAGAAAAATTATCTAGTGCACGATCTTGAGCTAGCAGCCATTGTCCACGCCTTGAAGATTTGGCATCATTATTTGTATGGAGTGCATTATGAAATTTTCACTGATCACCGTAGTTTGCAGCATTTGCTTAAGCAGAAGGATCTGAATTTGCGTCAAAGGAGATGGTTGGAGCTTCTCAAGGATTATGACCTCACTATTCTATATCATCCGGGGAAGGCCAATGTAGTGGTCGATGCCCTGAGCCGAAGAGCAGAGAGTTTGGGAAGTCTAGCCTACCTTCCAGCAGCAGAGCGACCTTTAGCACGTGATGTTCAGGCTTTAGCGGGTCAACTGGTGAGATTGGACTTATCAGAGCCCCCACGAGTTTTGTCTTGTGTAGCCTCCACGTCTTCTCTTTATGATCAGATTAGAGCACGCCAGTATGATGACCCACACTTGCTTGTTCTTTAGGACAGGGTCCGTGTTACAACCTATATTCACGTACGTTGGTTCATGCCATAAGTTAGTCGACGTGAATCTGAGAAGAGATTTTCTTTGAGAAGATAAGAAGTTAATCCTATTGGTCTTAAATGATACAAGAGTGTATAAGGGTGATTAATAAGTATTAGAAGTTAACCGAATCAAGGATGTTGTAACCCGTATTTTTGGGTAAACCTAGGGGTTCATAATATTCTCAAGAGGTTGTGTTTTAAGTTATTTGAATCATACAATATCCGTATCATAAGTCTTGAAGTCAAATGAGTTATGAAACAAAAGTCGACAAAAAGTGTCGCAACTTATGTTCATAATTTTATTTAAACTTTAGGTCAAATGTTACTAAGATTTTCTCCCAATTTACTTGGAATTACGGAGTGATCTATGCACCAAATTGAAGATCTATAAGTGTAGTTTCCAACTCATTAAACCGTTTATCAATACGATATCGAAGTAGAGAGATATAGGCATTTTTGCGAGACTGCACAGGCTTCTAGGTGACAAGTAGGTGTGTCACCTACTTGGTTAAATGAGAGCCCAAAAATAGGCAATTTTGGTTCGGCCAAAGAGCCCATTTAAAGTCTTATCTCCTGCAATATAACCCTCATTGTATATCACAAATAGCCAGACCTAAACCCCAGCAAGATTCCTCCCAAAAATTATGCACAAACCCTAATTGATTTTCTCTCTCTTTCAAGTTCTAATTATGGGTAAAACCGAGAGTTTGAAGAATCAACATAAGGGTTGAGTTATCCATCAAGTAAGGTAAGTTTACTGCTCTCTTTCATCCATTTTTTCTACTGTAAATTCATGGAAATTCATTCTATACTTCTAAGAACTCACGGGACGGTGATCGAAAGCCGTGAGTTCGGGTGTGGATAAACACCATATAGATGTAGGGTGGTGGTCTGGTCGTTCGTTGTAACATTTCTGGGTCGTTTAAAACTACTACGATGGTCGTCTTATGTATGAAGTGATTAGGTTGTGTGGACTGTTTTGGGAGGCTCTATATGATTATTATTGATGTTGTTTGGTGATTTTTTTGACTTGTTTGAAGTCATATATATGGGAGGTGCTGTCCGTTTCATCGTAAAATATGTTATGGTCGATACATAATAGTTACGATGCTTAAACGATAACGATAGTGTCGTTTCTCTTATAGTAGATTTGAGGAGTCGTGACATTTGCATAGCTTGAGGTTGGGTAGTATATATACAAGGTATGTGAGGCTATCCCTTTCATTATTTTTCACGACTCCGATTATACATAATGCAATGAACTAGCTTCCAAACATACTTTACTCTTAGAAGCTAGCAGTACTTACATTGATTCCCTTCTTATGGAACAATTGATGTTGAGGTTGCTTCTCTTATTCTTATGTTATCAATTTTGTTGGTACTTCCTGATTCTTATAAGATTCTTGATGAAGAGTTAGTCCTAATAACGTGTACGGAGAATATCGACCTTACGTCACTCTGAAAGGTTCAGAATATGATTCCAATGAGTCCTACATGCATTATATATATATTTATCTATTTTACTCTACCGAGTCGCGCTATAGTCGGCCGGGTATGGCACCTATTGTGCAACCGCTGATCATTTGGGTTTTACCGAGGTTCACGTGGCCGGGTACGTTTTACCGAGCCTATTACGGCCGGGTACGATATGATGATGATGTTGCCCACAGAGGCGTATGTTTTAAAAGTTTATGTATGTATCACGCATTTCATGTCAGTATCCCTCAGAGGTACCCATATGTTAGAGGTCGTATATACTCTATCCATGTTTACATTACTATTCTTACTTATGCTTTCCTACTTTACATACTCAGTACTTTATTCGTACTGACGTCGTTTTTATTTGTGGACGATGCATGTCATGCTGCAGGTCCTGGTAGATAGGTAGACGCAGCTCCCCCACCATAGTAGGCTTCCCAGTTCAGCGGTTATTGGCAAGATCCTTTCTCCGGACTTGTCGTGGTCTTGGTATGCATTTTTGTTATTAGATATTATGGGTATGTCGGGGCCCTGTTCCAGCAACGTTGTATCATTTATGCTCCTTTGGAGGCTCATAGACAGGTGTCGACTCATGTATAGTTGGTATGCCTTGTTGGCTAATTTTTGTTATATAGTCTTTCATGGCAGCGTTGTAGCTCCTACCTTATATGTAATTTCTTAGTAGTCTTGTCATCCTATGTGATGTAGGTTCATGCCATTATCTTTCATTGTTTATTATTAATGATCCATATCTACTATTTATATTGATCTCGTCGGCCCTTAAAGATAATAAAGAAGGTTAGATAAAAATGTATGTTGGTGCTCGGCAAGTATGGCCCGGGTGCTAATCATGATCCTCTAGTTTTGGTCGTGACAAACTTGGTATCAGAGCAAGTCGGTCCTAGGTGTTGTCTATGAGCCGTGTCTAGTAGAGTCTTGATTATGGATGTGTAACGCGCCACATTTATAATTGGGAGACTACATGACATCTAGGGTTGTTACCTTCTTCCTGAATCTTGATCGTGCGTAGAGTTGAATCTTTAGTGTTCGTATCTAATATTAACCTTGTTTTCTTTCAGTGATGCCTTCGACTGGGAAGCAAGCGATTAGTAGACGGCTTGATATAGTTGCAGGAGAGGGTACCAACCAAGTGCCTCAAGCTAGAGCAGGCCAAAGTGAGGCTCAAAGTGAGATGTCGTCTCATACCTCATCTACTCCATCTCATCCAGAGGATATTAGGAGGCACCCAAGACTATCAGTTCCTCCGTCTGGTCCTACAGACCAGGATATGCAGAGTGCGGTGCAGTTATTGACTAGCTTGGTAGATGCTCAGGCTTCAGAGGCAGAATACCGGTGTTGTTGATAAACCAGATAGTACGAGAGTTCGTGATTTTA
Source organism: Nicotiana knightiana (assembly GCA_005239525.1). Taxonomy (NCBI): domain Eukaryota; kingdom Viridiplantae; phylum Streptophyta; class Magnoliopsida; order Solanales; family Solanaceae; genus Nicotiana; species Nicotiana knightiana. The sequence continues at coordinate 66,341 of ML375803.1, forward strand.
TTAATCTAGACCCTCCAATGTTTACCGGATCAGACCCCAAGGAGGACCCGCAGACTTTTATTGACCAGATTCATCGTACATTGCGGGTTATGCACGCTACAGATACAGAGGCAGTAGAGTTAGCTTCTTATCGGTTACGGGATTTAGCGATTTTCTGGTATGATAGTTGGGAGAGATCCAGGGGTCTGAAGGCCCCTCCAGCTGTGTGGAAGGAATTTTCTGAGGCCTTTCTTCGTCACTATTTGCCAGTTGAGATACGACGAGCTAGAGCTGATAAGTTCTTGAACCTTAGACAAGGTAATATGAGTGTACGAGAGTATAGTATGTAGTTTGATTCTTTAGCAAGGTATGCTCCCCATATGGTGGCCGAAATGAGTGATAGGGTGCATATGTTCGTGAACGGGTTGGGACCACATCTGATAAATGAGTGCACGACAGCCTCCTTGGTGGAGGGCATGGATATTTCCCGTATTCAGGCTTATGCCCAGACCCTAGAGGATCGTAAGCGCCAGCAAAGGGCAGATAGGGAGAAGGATAGGGGCCAACATAAGCGGGCAAGATTTGTAGGGTATCTCATGACTTCAGAGGTAGTGTTAGGCCCCAGTATTCGAGGAGTTCAGCGCCACCTGTAGCTAGTGCTCCTCCACAATTTCAGAGTCCTCGGTATGATAGATTTACCTATTCTGGTCCAGGTCAGAGTTCACGGGCATCAGGCTCACAATATCACAGGGATACTAGTCAGATAAGACCCCCAACACCCCGTTGTGATCAGTGCTGCAAGGACCACTTTGGAATGTGCCGTCTAGGTTCTGATGCGTGCTATTCTTGCGGACATCCTAGCCATATGATGCAGGGTTGTCCTAACAGAGAAGGTGGTGGTATGGCTCAGCAAACTGGATCTGTGTCTGGTTGTTCCTCATCAGTTCGACCTCCAGGACGGGGTTTTCAGCAGTCTACAGGTCTTGGTAGAGGTATAGGTGCAGTGCCGAGTTTGAGTGGTGCTCAATATCGAACTTATGCTCTAGTAGGTCGACAGGATCTTGAGTCGTCTCAGGATGTTGTTACAGGTATATTGTCTGTGTTTTCTTACGATGTATATGCGTTGATTGATCCGGGATCTACATTATCATATGTTAATCCCTTTGTGACTAATAATTTTGGTGTTGAACCTGAATTGATAAGTAAACCACTTGCGGTATCTACTCCTATAGAAGATTCTGTGATTTCTAGAAGGTTATATAGAGGTTGCACAACGATGATTTGTAGTCATCAAACCTCGGCGAATTTATTTGAATTAGAAATGGTTGATTTCGATGTGATAATGGGAATGGACTGGTTAGCCTCATGCTATGAAAATGTTGATTGTCATACGAAGATAGTTAGGTTTCAATTTCCTGATGAACCCGTCATTGAGTGGAAAGGGGACATTGCTACGCCAAAAGGTAGGTTTATTTCCTATCTTAAGGAAAGAAAGATGATCTCAAAAGGTTACATTTATCATTTAGTTCGCGTTAGGGATGCGGAGGCGAAGCCGCCTACTCTACAATCCATCCCCATGGTCAATGAATTTCCAGATGTTTTTCCAGATGAACTCCCAGGTCTTTCTCCTGAAAGGGAAATTGAGTTTAGCAGTGATGTGTTGCCTGACACTCAACCCATATCTATTCCTCCATACAAGATGACCCTGGCACAGTTGCAAGAGTTGAAGGCGCAGTTGAAGGATTGCTGGATAAAGGCTTTATTAGGCCTAGCACTTCACCTTGGGGTGCGCCAGTCCTGTTCGTGCGGATGAAATATGGGTCGTTAAGGATGCGTATTGATTATCGACAGTTGAATAAGTTTATTATAAAGAACAAGTACCCACTTCCAAGGATTGACGACCTATTTGACCAACTACAGGGTGCCAAGTATTTCTCCAAGATTGACTTACGTTCAGGGTATCATCAGGTGAGGGTTAAGGAGAAGGATATTCCAAAGATGGCCTTCCGGACAAGATATGGGCACTTTGAGTTCTTTGTGATGTCGTTCGGGCTAACAAATTCCTCAACAACTTTTATGGATCTCATGAATACTGTATTCAGGACCTATCTTGATGTGTTCGTGATTGTATTCATTGTTGAAATTTTGGTGTATTCTCATTCTGAGGCGGAACATGCGGGACACTTGCAGATAGTATTACAGACGCTTCAGGATCGTAAGTTATATGCTAAGCTCTCCAAATGTGAATTCTGGCTGAACTCAGTAGCATTCCTTGGCCATGTGATATCTGACGAGGGTATTAGTGTCGACACTCAAAATATTGATGCAGTAAAGAATTGGCCGAGACCTACAACACCATCAGAAGTACGCAGCTTCCTGGGGCTAGCAGGATATTATAGGCGATTTGTAGAAGGGTTTTCCTCTATATCAGCACCATTGACTAAGTTAACACAGAAATATACTAAGTTCCTGTGGTCTGACGCTTGTGAACGAAGTTTTCAGGAGTTAAAGAATCGATTGACATCTGCGCCAGTGCTCACTCATCCAGAAGGAACAAAAGGTTATGCGGTATATTGTGATGCCTCAGGTGTATGTTTGGGGTGCGTATTGATGCAAAATGGGAAGGTGATTTCTTATGCATCAAGACAATTGAAGAAGCATGAAAAGAATCACACGACCCATGGTTTGGAATTGGCTACAGTAATATATGCTTTGAAGATATGGCGGCAGTACTTATACGGCGTCCATGTTGACATCTAAACAGATCATAAGAGTTTGCAATACATCTTCAAGCAGAAGGAGTTGAATTTGAGGCAGCGTAGGGGGCTTGAATTATTGAAAGATTACGTTGTCGAGATATTGTACCATCCCGGTAAAGCCAATGTTATGGCAGACGCTCTCAGTCGTAAGTCAATGGGAAGCTTAGTACAAATTGAGGCAGGTAGACAGGGGTTGACTAAAGAGCTTCATCAGCTAGCCAATATGAGAATTAGATTGTTAGACTCTGATGATGGAGGGGTTACTGTACAGAATACATCAGAATCATCTTTGGTAGCCGAGGTAAAAGCACAACAATATGAAGATCCTACCTTAGTACGATTGAGAGAGAGCATTCAACTGTGTAAAATTACGGCTTTTGAGATCGGAGCAGATGGGGCACTGAGATACCAGAGCATGCTATGTGTGCCTGATGTGGTAGGGTTGAGAGAGAAGATTATGATTGAGATTCATCAATCCCGATATTCCATCCATCCCGGCTCGACAAAGATGTATCATGATGTTAAGGAGCAGTATTGGTGGGATAACATGAAGAAGTCTATTGCAGAATTTGTAGCCCAGTGTCCTAATTGTCAACAAGTAAAAATCGAACATCAGAAACCTAGTGGATTGCTTCAGAATATAGCGATTCCGACCTGGAAATGGGAGGTGATTAATATGTATTTCATTATTGGATTGCCTCACTCCTATCATAAGTTTGAATCCATATGGGTGATAGTTGACCGACTTACAAAATGTGCCCATTTTCTGCCAGTTAAGACAACTTACACAGCTGAAGATTATGCGAAGTTGTATATCAAGGATATTGTTAGGCTTCATGGTGTGCCGGAATCTATTATATCAGAACGAGGAGCGCAATTTGTAGCTAACTTTTGGAGGTCTTTTCAGAAAGGTTTAGGCACACAAGTGAATCTAAGCACTGCATTCCATCCACAAACTGATGGACAGGCTGAACGTACGATTCAGACACTTGAAGATATGCTACGAGCATGTGTTATGGATTTCAAGGGGAATTGGGATGACCATCTTCCACTCATAGAATTTTCCTACAATAATAGCTACGATTCTAGTATTAAAATGGCCCTGTACGAGGCACTATACCGGAGGAGATGTAAATCACCACTTGGATGGTTCGAAGTCAGTGAAACAGAACTATATGGGCCATATTCGATTCACCAAGCCATTGAGAAGGTGAAACTGATACAGGAGCGGCTGAGGACAGCACAAAGCAGGAAAAAGTCTTATTCTGATGTCCGACGTCGTGATCTGAAGTTTGAGGTTAGTGATTGGGTTTTCCTAAGGATCTCGCCGATGAAGGGTGTTATGCGCTTTGGTATAAAGGGTAAGCTGAGTCTGCGGTATATAGGTCCGTACAAAATTCTTCGGCGAATTGGACAGGTTGCTTATGAGTTAGAATTGCCCTCCGAATTGGAATTTCTCCACCCGGTATTCCATGTATCTATGTTGAGGAAATGTATTGGAAACCCTTCTCGGGTTGTCCCTATCAAAGATGTACAAGTTACAGAGGATCTATCATACGAAGAAGTGTCAGTGGCTATATTAGATCGACAAGTCCGCAAGCTGAGAACAAAGGATGTAGCTTCTGTCAAAGTATTGTGGAGGAATAAGAGCAGGGAAGAAATTAAATGGGAAGAAGAAGAGAAGATGAAGTCTACATACCTGTTCCAGATTCAAGATAACAAGGATGCCGGGGGGACGCAGGACGCATTAAAAGGTGAAATGGCTCTGTGAGGTACGTATTAGCTTGAGAATACTCTTCCTTAATACAAAATGGTGATATACAGATAATGTACTTATCCATAATGATTGGTATATCCTTGTGAGACTATACACTGGGTTTAAATGGTTGCAAGTTTGGCTAGTATCCATTTAATAGGGGAAGCTCGGCCAGAAATTACCGTTGGAATCCACGATGAGTTAGGCTCCCCATAAACCCTTACATTCGAGGACGAATGTTCCTAAAGNCAAGGATGTTGTAACCCGTAATTTTGGGTAAAACTAGGAGTTCTTAATATTCTCAAGAGGTTTTGTTTTAAGGTATTTGAATCATATAATATCCGTATCATAAGTCTTGAAGTCAAATGAGTTATGAAACAAAAGTCGACAAAAAGTGTCGCAACTTATGTTCATAATTTTATTTAAACTTTAGGTCAAATGTTACTAAGATTTTCTCCCAATTTACTTGGCATTATGGGGTGATCTACGCAGAAAATTGAAGATCTATGAGTCTAGTTTCCAACTCATTAAACCGTTTATCAATACGACGTTGGAGTAGAGAGATATAGGCATTGTTGTGGGACTGCATAGGCTACTAGTTGACAAGTAGGTGTGTCACCTACTTGGTTAAATGAGGGCCCAAAAATAGGCAATTTCGGGTCGGCCAAAGAGCCCATTTAAAGTCTTATCTCCTGAAATATAACCCTCATTGTATATCACAAATAACCAGACCTAAACCCCTGCAAGCTTCCTCCCAAAAATTATCCTCAAACCCTAATTGATTTTTTCTCTCTTTCAAGTTCTGATTGGGGTAAAACCTAGAGTTTGAAGAACCAACATAAGGGATGAGTTATCCAACAAGTAAGGTAAGTTTACTCCTCTCTTTTATCCATTTTTTCTGCTGTAAATTCTTGGAAATTCGTTCTATACTTTTAAGAACTCACGGGACGGTGATCGGAAGTTGTGAGTTCGAGTTATTCAATTGTAGAGGACTGTTTTGTGGACTGTTTTGTGTTGCTGTTGGTCTGTGTGTTTTACTACTTTTTGGGATTTTTGGAGGAGTAAACATGTGGAGAAATACCATATAGATGTAGGGTGGTGGTCTGGTTGTTCGTTGTTATATTTTCGGGTCGTTTGACACTACTACAGTGGTCGTCTTATGTATGAAGTGATTAGGTTGTGGACTATTTTTGGAGGCTCAATATGATTATTATAGATGTTGTTTGGGTTGTTTGGTGATTTTTTTGACTTGTGTGAAGTCATATATATAGGGGAGGTGCTTTCCGTTTCATCGTAAAATATATTATGGTCGATACATAATAGTTACGATGCTTAAACGATAACGATAGTGTCGTTTCTCTTATTGTAGATTAAGGAGTAGTGACATTTGCATAGCTTGAGGTTGGGCAGTATATATATAAGATATGTGAGGCTATCCCTTTCCTTATTTTTCACGACTCTGATTATACATAATGCAATGGACGAGCTTCCAAACATACTTTACTCTTAGAAGCTAGCAGTACTTACATTGTTTCCCTTCTTATGGAACAATTGATGTTGAGGTTGCTTCTCTTATTCTTATGTTATCAATTTTGTTGGTACTTCCTGATTTTTATAAGATTCTTGATGAAGAGTTAGTCCTAATAACGTGTACGGAGAATATCGACCTTACGTCACTCTGAAAGGTTCAGAATATGATTCCAATGAGTCCCACATGCATTATATATATATATATATATATATATCTATTTTACTCTATCGAGCCGCGCTATAGTCGGCCGGGTATGGCACCTATTATGCAACCACCGATCAGTTGGGTTTTACCGAGGTCCACGTGGCAGGGTACGTTTTACCAAGCCTATTATGGCCGGGTACGATATGATAATGATGTTGCCCTCAGAGGCGTATGTTTTAAAAGTTTATGTATATATGTGTATATATATATATACACATATGTATGTATCACGCATTTCATGTCAGTAGCCCTCAAAGGTACCCAGATGTTAGAGGTCGTATATACTCTATCCATGTTTACATTATTGTTCTTAAGTATGTTTTCCTGCTTTACATACTCAGTAATTTATTCGTACTGACATCCTTTTTATTTGTGGACGCTGCATGTCGTGCTGTAGGTCCTGGTAGATAGGTAGACGCAGCTCCCCCACCATAGTAGGCTTCCCAGTTCAGCGGTTATTGGCAAGATCCTTTCTCCGGACTTGTCGTGGTCTTGGTATGCATTTTTGTTATTAGATATTATGGGTATGTCGGGGACCTGTTCCTGAAATGTTGTATCACTTATGCTCCTTTATAGGCTCATAGACAGGTGTGTCGACTCATGTATAGTTGGTATGCCTTGTTGGCTAATTTTTGTTGTATAGTCTTTTATGGCAGCGTTGTAGCTCGTACCTTATATGTAGTTTCTTAGTAGTCTTGTCATCCCATGTGATGTAGGTTCATGCCATTATCTTTCATTTTTTATTATTCATGATCCATATCTACCATTTATATTGATCTCGTCGGCCCTTAAAGATAATAGAGAAGGTTAGATAAAATGTACGTTGGTGCTCGGGAAATATGGCCCGGGTGCTAGTCATGATCTTCCAGTTTGGGTCGTGACAGTCCGGCAGGGTGATGCTAGGGATGTGGTTATTGGTGATGATGGGGTCATGAGGATGCATGGCTAGATTTGTGTGCCCAATGTGGATGGGCTTCGAGAATTGATTCTAGCTGAGGCCCATAGTTCGCGGTATTCCATCCATCCGGGTGCCGTGAATATGTACCAGGATCTGAGACAGCATTATTGGTGGAGGCGGATGATGAGGGATATTGTTGAGTTTGTGGCTTGATGTCTCAACTGTCAGCAGGTTAAGTATGAGCACCATAGACCAGGTGGATTACTTCAGAGATTAAATATTCCGGAGTGGAAGTGGGAGTGAATTACCATGGACTTTGTAGTTAGAATCCCACGGACTTCGAGGAGGTTTGATTCTATATGGGTTATTGTGGATTAGCTGACCAAGTCCGCGCACTTCATTCCTGTTGGTACTACTTATTCTTCGGAGCGGTTAGCTGAGATTTATATCATGGAGATTGTTCGATTGCATGGGATTCTAGTTTCTATCATTTCCGACAGAGGTACTCAGTTCACATCTCAGTTTTGTAGAGCCGTGCAGAGAGAGTTGGGTACTCAGGTTGAGTTGAGCACGTCGTTTCATGCTTGGACGACGGGCAGTCGGAGCGTACTATTCAAATTCTGGAGGACATGTTGCGTGCGTGTGTCATTGATTTTGGGGGTTCATGGGACCAGTTTCTATCGCTCGTGGAGTATGCATATAATAATAATTGAGCCGGGCAAGGCTAGGCTATTGGGCAAAGACTTGGTTTAGAACGCGTTAGATAAGGTGAAGTTGATTCAGGACCGGCTTCACGGTGCAGTCTAGGCAGAAGAGTTATGCGGACCGAAAGGTCCGGGATGTGTCTTTCATGGAGGGAGAGAAAGTGTTGCTGAAGGTGTCACCCATGAAGGGTGTTATGAGATTCTGGAAGAGGGGAAAGTTGAGCCCCCGGTTCATTGGGCCTTTTGACGTACTTCAGAAGATTGGGGAGGTGGCTTATAGACTTGACTTGCCACCCATATTATCGGGTATTCATCCGGTGTTCCATATTTCGATGCTCCAGAAGTATGTTGGTGACCCGTCTCATGTTTTGGACTTCAGCATGGTTCAGCTCGAGGGTGATATGTCATATGAGGTAGAGCCAATGGCTATTTTGGGTCGTCAGGTCAGAAAGTTGAGGTCTAATGATATAACATTAGTGAAGGTTTAGTGGAGAGGACAGCCGGTGGAGGATTCCACCTGGGAGATCGAGCGGGAGATACGGAATAGATACCCTTACTTATTTGAGATTCCAGGTATGCTTCTAGACCCGTTCGAGGACGAACGCTTGTTTAAGAAGGGGATGATGTAACGACCCAGCCGGTCGTTCCGTGAGATTAGCCTCGTTTCCCCAGTTTCAGTTGTTATGTGCTAGTTAACCTAATTATGTTGTGTTGGGTCAGTCGGTTCGGGTTCGGGGTGGTCATGGTGAGAACTGAGACACTAAGTCTCCTAAATTGGCTTAATAGTTGGAAAAGTCAATTGGGAGTTGACTTATTGGTAAACGACCTCAGAATGTAGATTTTATGGTTCGGATAGCTTTGTTAGGTGATTTGGGACTTAGGAGTGTGGTTGGAATGTGGTTTTGAAGTCCAGTGTAGAATCAGTCTTGAATTGGCGGAAGTCAGTTTTTGGCAATTTTCGGTCGGCAGTGAAAAATTACCTATCGGGGTTAGAATGGAATTCGGGGAGTTGGAGTGGGTTTGTAGTATCATTTTGGACGTATGTGTAAATTTTCAGGTCATTCGGACGTGTTTTGGTTGGTTTCAGCATCGTTGGCGAAATTTAGAAATCTCTAAGTTCATAGGCTTGAATCTGATGTGATCTTGGTGTTTTAGCATCATTTTGGACATTTCGAAGGCTCGACCAAGTTTGAATAAGATTATGGGACTTGTTTGTGTTTTTGGTTGGGGTCCCGAGGGGTTCGGGTTGATTTCGGATAGTCATCAGAAGGATTAAAGTTGGAAAACGCAGCTGAAGGAGCTGCTGGTGCCAGGTTTCTGGTGTGGCCGCACCTGCGGAAGGGTAGCCGCAGGTGCGACGCCGCAGGTGCGAGGTGGCTTGCGCATGGGTGATAATTGCTCAGGCCTGAGAAAATCACAGGTGCGAGACTTGTACCGCAACAGCGGCTTCGCAGGTGCGGGTGATTCACTGCAGGTGCGAGAAATGGGCTTCAAGTGATTTTCCGCAGGTGCGGAGAAAAGGCCGCATATGCGGTTTCACTGGGCAGGAAGTATAAATACTTGCCTTCGCGAATTTTAGGCACTTTCATCATATTTTTCATGCGGGTTGAGGCTTTTGGGAGCAAATTGAAAAGGGATTTCAAGGGATATCCGTGGAGGTAAGTTTCTTGGACTAAAAACTCGATCCTATGTTGATATTTGACGGATTAAGCATGGTATTAGTGGAATTTAATGGTATAATTTGGGGGTTTAGAGCTTGGATAATTGGAGACTTTGATTGAGTAATTGAAGGGGCAATTGTGGTCGGATTTCGATGCTTTTTATATGTATAGATTCGGAAAAGGACAAGGATTCTTGTGATGCAATTTTTATAGAATTCCGAGACGTGGGCCCGGGGGTCGGGTTTGGCCAATTTCGGGAATTGTGCCTAATTTTGATAATTTTTGAATGGGTTTCGTATCCCTAGCATATTTTGATGATATTAATCTGACTTTGATAGACTCGGAGCATTTGGGATCCAATTCGAGAGGTAAGAGCATCACAGATTAGTATTTGGTCCGGTTTGAGGTAAGTAATGACTGTAGATCTTGTCCTGAGGGTATGAAACCCCGGACATCATATTTTCTCACTATTTTTAGAGTGGCGCACATGCTGGATGACGAGTGTGTGGCTTGCAGTGATTGGGGATTTGGACTTGGTCCTTCCCGTGGCAACCATTGAGTTGCGTATTTACTTTTTAATCATATGTTAAATTGTGTTCTCAGACTATTGTTATATTTGGGCTCTAAGCCATGTTTGGGGCCTTGTGCCGACCTTTTTAGACCCCTTGGGTGCTTTTACTGCTATTCCTCACTTTGTTGACTTATGATTTACACTCAGTCATATTATGTTTTAACTGATTTTGAAACTCATCCTTATTTACACTATTTTGAGATATAAAATGATGATTTTGGGTCGAGTACCCCGTTTTACTGACATCCCGAGTGACTTTATGAGAGTTTCTGACTGGGTGAGGTCGAGGGCCTGATTGTGAGGATATGATATGCCAGGAGGTGGCTTGATATTAGCACTTGGGCTGAAGGATCCCCTCCGGAGTCTGTACACACCCTCAGTGAGCGCAGGTACCTACTGAATGCGAGTGCCGAGTGACGAGTGATTTGGGAGGCATGAGTGAAAGTGAGGATGCCCGGGGGGCTGATACTGAGTGATTGTGAGGCATGCCGAGCGACTGATTCTGACTGATGATTTGCCCGAGGGGCGGTTTATGATACATGTTTTGCCCAAGTGGCTATTCACGATTTATTTCATTTTTCACTAAACTATTGGCTGTTTTTCTGAAACTGTTAGAGATCACACTTTTCAAGAATTCTATTTGAAACTGATTTGTCTATATGCTTTAAGCGTACAATAGACTTTGTCCTTCTAGGACTTATTCTAATATGAGCATTTTCAGTGAGAATATAATTACTTTCTTTGGGTCAGAAAATGTGTCTGGCATGCTTTGCATTGCAGATGAATTATCCTTTTATGAACTTCAAGTTCATATTATCTTCAAGGATCTAGAGGTACAAATGATAATTCATTCCACGTAACTTTTTCTCAACTGTTTATTTTGTCTCCTCCTCATGTTAGAAAAATTAACTTTCTTCCTCAATTTTGGGAACCCATATTCGTGCATTATGGTATTAATCAAAATATATACCGTACATCAATAATAATAAGATGTAATTATTTGGTTCCTGACTCTGAACCACTTGTGAGGGGAGAATGTAATATACTTTCGTGTATAATGTATATCAAACTGATATAAATAACTTTGTTCTCATAAGTAATAGTTTAGTTATTAAGTGGAGGCACTCAATAAATTATTTTGCTAAACCAGCTCTGATGTAAACCAACTTACCAAAATAAACTATCTTGAATAGAAAATATGGAATTTATGCGCTAAATTAAATTACTGAGCAAGTTACCTCGCAAATACCATGTTGCGGGTTAATAATAATTACACATGTAACCATCTCATAGATGCATCTTAAATGGTATACATGGCAGGTGAATAAGCCCTATTCACCTTTGGTATTTCCAGCATTCATGGGATTCAATCCCAATTCTAGTTGATCTATTAATTAATGAGAACAAGCAACATAAGGGAATTCGTAAAGAACTTTCTAGTTCTTTAATATTTACACATGTGAATTCTCTTTTATTTTTGCACATTATACTTAAATTGATATGGCTAAACTGATTATGCCAACTCGATAAATTATCAATATTGATAAACTTCAGGTTTACACCGTCACGTGTGCAATTATCAATAAACTCCACGTTTATTATGATATGAGTTTTTATATCAATAAACATCCACTTTATTGTGGCATTATTTTGTTTGTGTAGTACAAACTGGAGAATAAAGCGGGTATCTTTTCACATACATATTACCCCACTAAAAGTTGTAGTATTAGAAGATATTAAATCTTTCCTTTATTTATAGCCTCAATATACCAACCACTTTCGTGAATGCTTTAGAAACTCAATAAGTTTCTTTGAGACTTACTACGACACAATAAATTGACATGATAGTCAATTGTATTCCTCCAATATTAATAATTGGCTCTTCCAGAGCTCTCAATTAATTTTGTACTACCACATATTCATCAACATCTATATGGTGAACAAACTTTTATGGAAAAAGTTATACCATTATGGTCATTGTCAAAATTATATGAAAGATATATTTCTTGTATTACCGTTGTCTTTTAATAATCACATTGCCAAATATTTGGCAAAATCACAATAGGTATGTGATCAATGATCATTCATGCCATAATAATGACATTATTTTCTTATTTCATCTCAAACCTCCTCTTAGAGGTGAGTGTGGTATATTCACTACCACTAGCACATTCATATTCTTCCAAGAATGAATATGTATCATAAATAAGATGTTATCACATTCATATCATGAATGGACCATAATCATCTATATGTTCTTTATAAAATCTCATGTCAAATCGATGACAAATATTACTTTCACAGAGTGAAGGATTATTTTGAGAATTTTTATTATTCTCATTATCACAATGATGACGATTATAATTTCATGTATTGCCACGTCCACATCCATTGATACCTTCACGGTAATAATTTTGTATTCTTTTAGACTTATCACATATTGCTATCACATTCTCTTAAGGGGACTGAGAATGAAGCAAATTCAATGGGACGGGTTTCTACTTCTTTGCCCACAATCATTCATGAATTTGATCATGACGATTTTTTGCAAACTCTATTAGAGTTATAATCAAAGTTTATTGTCTTTGCTTGTATTTAAAATCAAATAATAAAATTTGAAGAATTTAAAAGAGAAAAATAAAGCAAAATACTTACCTTAAATTCAGAATTTAATCATGAAGGAAGTTCATGGAACAATTGACAATCATTATGCTTAATCCCAAGCTTATACTCAATTGGTTAGAGTCTCGTGCTGATAATGTGTTATGAAACAATAAAAGAAGAAGAAGAGTATTGCAGAGAAAAGTAGAGAGAGAGAATTCTCATAGATTTGGGATGATTTACAATGGAATAGAACCCTCTATTTATAGGAAAAAAGTGAATAAACCACCAAGTAACAAAACTTAGAATCTCTCTCAAATATAGACATTCACCTTAAATATAATTCTATTTATAACAATATTTTTTTTACTCACCATAACCACTAAAATAACAACAAGCTCACCATAATGGCATAATCAGCTGGAGAAGAGAGAGAGGTGCTTATTAGGTAACCATGTTATCATGAATCTCAATACATGCATCCACAAAAAGGATGGAACAACTCCATAAAAGAAATGTGAGTACATAATGAAAACTACTCATATGTATAGTCAACTCCCTGGACATGAACTGTCACGTCCCAAAATCTCACCTTAAGGTTTGTGAAGATATCTAGTCTCTAAGACTACGTAAGCCTAACACATATGGAGAATTTAACAGAAATAAACGACTAAGCTATTAACTTAAACTAATTAATGCATGATAAAAGTCAACACTGGACAACAGTTATACAATCCCAAAAGCGGTAGTATAGACTCATAAGCTCTACTGGGTTCACTAAAAATATTTAAATACAATATTATTCTAGAATAAAGATAAAAAATATTAATTAAAGACAACAGAAGGTGACTTCGAGGCATGCAAACGCAATGGAAGGTATGCCTTGAAGTCTCCGCAGCAAATCATAAGCAGAGCTAGCTACTGTCCGGCATGCTCTGAAGTACCTGGATCTGCAAAAAAATATGCAGAAGCATCGTATGAGTACACCACAATCAGTACCCAGTAAGTATCAAGACTAACCTCGGTGGAGTAGTGACAAGGTACAAGTCAAGACACCTACTAGACATAAAAACATTTGCAAAGTATTAATATAAAACTTACAGAGGAAAAAATATGAATATATAGCTAAATAGTAAGTAAAAGCAACAAATGATAACCAAGAGTAAACAGGTGATAACGCAACAAGTAACTAGAACACAGTTAAAGTACCAGTGAACCCAATTAAGGAAAAAAATGACAACCAAATACTCAAGTCATTCTAACTCAAGGTCTACAATGAGATATCACCCCAAGGTACCCCACCTCATAATCACGAGTCACGAATCTCAAATCAAAAATCAAATACATGCGGCACCTCGTGCCCACATTATCAATCACAACTGCACGGACAACTCACGTGCTGCATGGATAACTCACGTGTCAATATCACCCAACCTGCCTGGAATGGTCAGAGGATCAATATCACAATCCGTCTGGCGTGGTCACAGACTCAATATGATGATTTGCCCGACATGATCACATGCTCAACATCAGGATCCACCCGGCATGGTCACAGGCTACTAGTCCAACCATATAACAGAGAAGGCATATATAAAAGAATGTATGTACATTGTCAATGAACATCAAGTTTCATACTCTTGAACTGGTATAAATAACATGTTACGGTGTATGCATGTGCAAGTGTACTATCACAGCTCAAGTCAGCAAGTAATATCAGAGACGCCGAGTAGACAACACAACAAATCACGTAATATGCATGACACACATAAATAAGTCATGCCAACAAACAAATATCACCAATAATATGCCCCCAGGATATCACATATCATCCATGACATAGCCCGCCTTGTCTCTCCGCGTGCGCAACAATAAAGTAGATACCCTCTTTGTTTTGCCGCATGTGAAATATCAACAATAATAATAGAACGGCAGAAACCTCATGCAAATACCCCAACTATCTTGTCAAGAAGCCCACATGTACCAAAGTCACAACAACATAACATATCAACTCACATAACACGTGTCCATATACCACAACATTGCCAAAATAATAATACCAATATCACAATGATACATAGCCCGCAGCTCAACAACAATATATATAAGAGTCTCAATAACAACACAATAAAATGGAAGAATAATGCGTATAACATCTAAAGTCAATCCAATGCATAAAAGTAAAGTCAACAATGAAATATATAACATGTAATAACGACTTCAATTAAATGTGTATAAGTGAATTTAAGAGACTAAACTGGTCAATTTTCATATATAAGCCCGTGTATACACTTGTCACCTCATGTACACGCCTTCCACATAATCCAAATAGTGCAATTAAACCAAATCCTACGGGGTAGTTTCCCACACAATGTTAGGAAAGATACTTACCTCAAAGAATCTAAATCAATACTTTAAGAAGCCCTTCCCGTACGAAACAACGTCCAGACAGCCCGAATCTAGTCAAAATAACTTAATATTGTGAATCAAAGCCATAGGATTCTAGATAATAAAGATTTGATCTTTAATGAAAACCAAAAAGCCAACACAAAAAGTCAACCCCAGGCTTGCACCCCAGTTACCCACAAAACTTACAAAATCTAAACACCCATTCCGATACGCGACCAACTACACAAAAATCATCAAATTTTGACCTCAAATCGGCCTTCAAATCATCAATTTATGTTTTAAAAATATTTTTACTAAAATTCTGAATTTTTCAAATTCAAATCATCAATCAAATACCAAAATCGAGGTTGGAATCATATAATATAAAAAAATCCGAGTAAGAAATACTTACCCTGATCCAAATCGTGAAAATCCCCTTCAAAATCGCCCAAAACCCAGCTCTCCAACTCAAAATGTTATAAAAAAAATAAAAACCCTTGAAATAGAGCACTATATAAGCCTATCCAATCATACCCATCGCAAACGTGTGACCCTCATCGTGATCACGAAGAGAAAACAACCATCTGCCCGGAGAAAGGCCTTCGCGTTTGCATTTGCCCTATCACGAACGCGCTGAAGAAAACACCTAAGCCATCACGAACGCGTCCTGGACCTCGCAAACACATAGGCTAAGCTCCACCCAGAACATGGATTCTTCGCGAGTGCGAAGAAGAGAAGCTTCCAGGACCAAAATACACTACGCGAAAGTGAAATTGTCACGGCCCAAGCTCGGAAAGCACGACCAGCACTCAACTGAGTGAATCTGGTCGAGCAAGCCTGTTAGATACTTTATACCCAACTCATCCATGATCTAGAGAAGACATGATTGTATTAATTAGATAGTAGGAAGATCATATATTCAATACTAATCATCTTTTTGGTTACATCATTTCTATGTTTCAAAATATACACATTCTAATGGTCTGAGTAGAACAATTGATCAAAACACAACATAACTTGTTTGACTTTTCTAGAACCCATGTACAACCCACATAGTGTCTACGTAGACTCTAAAATATACAAAAGACTATTATTATAGTGCCAGCATCAAGTCCCCTACTATACCTCAAAACGTGATATCAATATGAACAAAAGGTACAATACATGACCCAGGGATAAAGTGAGGCTCACCAAGTCTGCTGGGAAGAGGATGTACCACTATCCCTGATCAACACTGCCTGGTACGGAACCACGTGCATCAATTTAAAGATGCAAAGCCCCCAGAAAAAGGGACTTTAGTAATATCGAATAGTACTAGCATGTAAAACTAAACACCATCTCAGTATAATAAATGATAATACGGGGGGGGGGGGGGGGGA
>ML375803.1:82879-93224 GCA_005239525.1 Nicotiana knightiana
GGGGGGGGGGGGGGGGGGAGGGAACAATCATGAGTTCAATCAGAGCTTCAAACAATACTAAGACATCAAGTAAGGATCACATAAGTTCTCAAGTCAATTTCATGTTATTAGGTTGGGGAATCTTTATTGACAAAATACCATAATTCATAATACCACCATGTTCTTACACGAAGTCCGATCACGACTCGATCGGCTAGGTCGTCTCATTTGAGACATCAACCATAACCACAATTTCAATTATCATTTCCAGCACAATCACCACCATGTGTGTGACATGGCATCTGATAAGGGTCCGATCGGCTAGGCCGTCCCACCCGAAACATCACCCTTTCAATCAATCATCTTACTTCATACTTCTTTCACATCTTTTCAATTGATTGGCACGAGTGGCCCCAATTATAAAGTCATTCTTGGCACTTGGCCGTATTTCATAATTTCAGTTTCCCCTTTCCACATTCAAACGTCATTATCATCATAACCAACAATAAGGCCTACCATTTAAGACATTAGTACACATATGGGCAATTTAGAAATCATAAGCACATAGAGGCTTTTCATACAATTTGGCATAACAACCTTTATTCGAGCTTGGCATGAAGTCTTAACATTTCTAACATATATTCCACATTTTGAACACAACCTCAAATGACAAGATGACATGATGAAGCATTTAGAATAAATATTGAACATGTATCCTTCAAAACAAACAAATTCAGAATAGCCAATTCTATAATGATCAATTTGGGACTTACACTAATTACATGAACACCGTGGGATTCGATTCTAAGGAGAAGGGTGTTTAGCCAACATACCTCAATTGAGCTTCCTTTAAATTTTAAACGTTCCGGAATTCTTAGCACTTCGGTCTATTTTAGAAATATGACAAGTTGGACCAAAATTAGGAAGATGGTCATGTATCTAACTCATTTGAGCACATTATCAAACACTAGGTGTGGATTATTGTTTTTAAGGCCCTTTTATGAAATATTCTACCATTCCTCAACTCATTCTCTACCATTTTGAGCTCACAACCTCCCCAGTTACTTTAAGAATACATGCTTGTAAGATAACAACCCCCACACCCAATAATTATCTCTCTAATTATCCCCTTTTTAGTAGATTTTAGAAATTAAGAGCTAGGGAATAGACCCTTACCTTTAAGATGAGGATTTTTCTTGATAATCTTCAAAAATTGAGCAAGAATTGTTGGATATTATGTTGAAGGTTACTTTCCCACTCTAAGAACCCCTTTCTCAATCTAAAAGTATCAGAATTATGCTCAAACATTTTTAACGAAATAGGGTCGGGTTTAAAAACCTCAAAAATGAAGCTCTGGGACACTTCGGAATGGCCGCGAAAAATGGCCCCTTCGGAACTGGGTGGCCTGCTTCACTCTGCGGTCGTTATGCGGCCCGCAAACCACTTCTGCGGTCGTATAAATTGCCACAAAACCTCCTTTCGCAAAACTCTAAGGATGATTATGCGACCAAAGTGTGGCCCGCAAAATGGTTATGCGGTCACACAACTGACCGCGAACTTGACCTCAAAATTAGCCCAAAAAGCTGCTTCACTCTACGGCCATTCTATGGCCCGCAGAATGATTGTGCGGCCGCATAATGGGCTGCCTAAATGCCTATCTCTGTAAAATATTTTTCTTCAACTCCCCATCTTACTGCTCAATCTAAAAAGTCCGAACCGCGGCCTCTACGCCTACCTCGGCATCACAGAACCCCGATTTTTAGGAAAAATTCTACGGGGCTTTATAGAAATACTCTTTGCAAATTCGAAGAAGGATATCGGACACCATCCATCAACAATCTAAAGCACGAAGAAATACCCTGTAGCCCATCCGAAACACACCCGAGGCCTCTGGAAACCCGTCCAATCACACCAATCAGTTTCAAAACATAATGCGGACCTACTCGAGGCATCAAATTATACCAAACAACATCAAAACTATGAATTGCATCTCAATTCAAGCCTAATAATCTAATGAACTTTAAACATCCAAAACTTACTCCGAACCATATCAATTAATTTAGAATGACCTCAAATTTTGTGCAAGTCCTAAATAAAACAACGAACTATACCAACTCCCGAAACCACAATTCAAACCTAATATCAACAAAGTCAACTCTCAGTCAAATCTATCAACCTTCCAAACCTTCAACTATCTAACTTTCGCCAGTTCAAGCCAAAACAATCTACGAACCTCCAAATACAAATCCGTACATACACCTGAGTCCAAAATCACCATCCAGACCTAACGAAACCGTCAAAACTCTGATCCGAGATCAAATGCGCAAAAGTCAAACTTGGTCAACTCTTCCAACTTAAAACTTTTAAGATGAGAATCATTCTTCCAAATCAATCCCGAATCTCTCAAAGAATGAAACCGACCAAATACGCAAGTCATAACACAAAATTTGAAGCTACTCAAGATCTAAAATCACTGAACGAAATGCTAAAACTCAAAATGACTGGTCGGGCCATTACATTAACATATAGAGAAAATGTGAAAAGGTGACATGTAATTTCAAAATATTTCATGAAACATAAAACGTTTGAGCTTTAAACAAACTTATTATCTTAGGTGGAAATCACTTACATAAATATATCCACCATGTGTACTGCATGATGCTCCGACTTTTAGCTCGAGAATTGGACATCTCACTACAATGTTGTATGATCGTTTGACAAGTTCGTTGGCGAGAAAAATAATTCCAACCAAGGGAATCTAAATGAAGGTGGTT
Organism: Nicotiana knightiana; assembly: GCA_005239525.1. Taxonomy (NCBI): domain Eukaryota; kingdom Viridiplantae; phylum Streptophyta; class Magnoliopsida; order Solanales; family Solanaceae; genus Nicotiana; species Nicotiana knightiana. The sequence continues at coordinate 85,633 of ML375803.1, forward strand.
TCTAAACGCCCAAACTAATGGGTACCACCAGGGGTGGCAAACGGACGGGTCAGATCGGATATGAGCAGGTAAAAAGGGATAATTTAAAAAAATAGATAAATTATTCGACACAACCCATATTTGAGACGGATAAAAACGAGTTTACCCGGCGGATAACATGAATATTCATATTATCCATGGTTTCTTAAATATGATCACTTATGAAAGAATTCTTAATCTTCCAAACTTGAGGAACTCCAATTTGATGCTTTACAAATGTAAAAGTTAAGTACATTAGTTATCCATTTGTTTAACCATTTTCTAAGTGGATAATATGGTTCTTTATTCATATTCGACCCGTTTTTAAATGGTTCATTATCCAACCCATTTTTTGATGGATAATATGGGTGAATAACTGTTTTCTTTTAATCATTTTGCCACCTCTAGGTACCACCGTAGTCATATAGCAGGTGTTTGCGCTTCAGGTGTTCGCGCTTTTTGTAAATACATTCTTAGTTGACGAAGAATACTAGCAAAATATTTCAAAAAATATTTTATTTCATTTGACACCTTTGACCCTTAAGTAATTGTCATTTAGTTAGGCTCACTAACCACATGTTATTTCATAAATATTCATATTTATTTTTTGAAAACCATAAATTCATATTCATATTTATGAAAAGCTTTACCATCACGTTCATTACCACTTAAACTTGAAATATTCCTAGTCTACTTATTTTAATTTGATAATCATATCATCAATTTCATTTGAAGTCGTAAAAATAATTATAATCATAACACCTTATGCAATATAGCATTTGAGTATTATTATTTCAAACATATAAAAAATACATAATTACTTGTCCCACGCAATCAAACACTAACACCTTATAGAACTCTTAGACATGTAGGCATGCTTGAAAAACATGAAGTTTTATAGAAACAATTCTATGGAAGGATTTGATTTAACATACCTCGGGTGTTCTTCCAGCTAATAAGAGTTTCATGTAACTCAATTGACTCAATAAGAGTTAATCTACGAGTTACAATAGATACTTGTCATCAATAACTTATTTAGTTCTTCATAAGTGTCACGCCCAACCTCGGGAAAAGCGATCGGCGCTCAATCGAAATAACCCGGTCAAGCAAGCCTGCTAAATGCTTCCTACCCGACCTTACTCATAAATAGAGTGAAGATGTATTTCATTAGTTTGACAAGGAGAAGGTTGCATGAACAATCTGAATTTCATTACCGTTAGAACTTCATTCAATATTTCCAAAAATATTACATTACACATTAATAGTTTAGAAGTAGAAACATATGATACAAATACAACATTTCTAATTCGACTTCCCAAAACAAAGTTACCACCCATGTTGTGTTCCTCTAATAGATATAAAAGAGTAGAATGATGGTGCCAGCAAAAAGTCTCCGGCTATACCTCAAAACAATATAAATAGAGGACAGGAGATACAAGACTCCGAAATGAAATGGGGCTCACTAAGTCAGCTGAGGATAGGGTGTACTCCTATCATTGATCAATACCACCTGTTGTGGAACCACCTGCATCCATTAAAGATGCAGCGCCCCCAGCAAAAAGGACGTTAGTATATATGAAATAGTACTAGTATGTAAAAATAAACACCCTCTCAATAGAACGGGTAACACTAAAATGATAAAGAAACATGGAATCAATGAGAGACTTAAACGGTATCAAGGTGTCAAGTTAGAAGAGAAATAAATTTTGAGTAAGTTCCAATATTTTTAAGTTGGGAGATCGTTAGTACCGATACACCACCGTGCTTCTAGCACGGAGTCCGATCTCAGCCCCATCATCTAATCCATATCACCCCAATACATCCAATCATAACACCATCATGTGTGCGGCAAGGGTTGATGAACGAACCACTTGGGGCTTCCTCCTCTTTCTCTCTAAAGCACTTTCATCACTCTAAAATGGCATATTTTTGCTTTTTAAACGAGACCCAATTAAATTTAATCTGACGGGGCCGGGTTTTAAAAATCAGAAAATAGACCCTCTGAACTCAGCTCTGCGATCTCAAAGTGGACCACAGAACAAATATGCGGTCCGCAAAATGAGCCACGAAAGTGATGCCAAAAACTGGACTGCTCTAGATCAGTCTGCAGTCCGCAGACCAGTTCTGCAGTCGCGAAATGGACCACAGAATCACCCTCCAAATTCTTCATGCCAACTCTGCGACGGAAGTGCAGCCCGTGAAACGATTATGTGGTCGCATAGTTGACCGCAAACTGACCTCGATAGTTGGCTATTTCCCTGCTTCACTCTATGGCGGATCTGTGGTCTGCGGAGTAGTTGTGTTGTCGCATAATGGACCGTAGAAATGCCCTATTCTGTAACAATTTTTCATCAACTCCCTAATGTACCGTTATACCCAAAAAGTAAGTACCGTGGTACAATCCTCAAAGATATTAGCCCACCTCGACACCACGAAACCCTGGGTTTTAGGTGAAATTTTACGGGGCTTTACAATAAGTCTAATTCAACTCATAATAATACTTTTTTTATGTAGAGTTCTATTCTTGTGTTACAATCTTAATTCCTTCATTTAAAGTTCTAAGGAACTTGATTCATTCATTAGACACGCCCAACTCTATTATCTATCTCTATCCATCCTTATTCATTCATCGTCTAACCCGAGTTCGTACATGTCCAATTAAAGAACTAGCATATTGTTTCATTCAAATAATTATTATTAGACCAATATATGTCCCAAATAATCATACGTTTAAAAATTCTAGCTTTGAGATCTTGTCACGACCTGAAATTTTTACATTCGGGACTGTGATGGCGCCTAACATTTCACATATTAGTCAAGCCAACGTTAGAGGAATCTTTAAGACAATTTTGGTCAATTTCAATAACAGAAACAATTAAGCTAAATAGAAGCTAAAACTAAAATGTGGAATAACATAAAGCCCATAATATTTGATACAATTTGGATATGGAGTCACAACTCACGAGCTTCTAAGATTTACTACAAACAGACTCTGAAAGAAGTAGAACTGTTCTGAATGAAAAGAAACAGTAAAATAGAGAAACTAGAAAGGGACTCCAAGGTCTGCGGAAGCCAGCAGATCTACCTTGAGTCTTCAATAAGCACGTCCAAACTGATAAGCCTCACAATCAGCTAGGGCCAATATCAAAATCTGCACAAGAAGTACAGAGTGTAGTATGAGTACAACCGACCCCATGTACTCGTAAGTGTCGAGCCTAACCTCGACGAAGTAGTGATGAGGCTATGACAAGACACCCATATAATAAACCTATGCAGATAACAGTATATGTACAAGATAACAACAAATAACAGCTAAAAATGTACTATTGGGAGGGGGCATGCTAACGGGGATACAAGATACGAGAAAATACAACAGAAATGATAACCAGTGCAGTCAGTATGCCTTTAACCAGTGAAAACAATTAAACATAATAAAGAAAATTACAGGGCATCACCCTTCGTGATTTTACTCTCAACCTCACAATGAAACAATTATATTGCACGACATCACCCTTTATGCTTTTACTCTCACTCTAAATGTAAATCAATAAATACGGCACGGCATCACCCTTCGTGCATTAACTCTCATAACATGGCACAAAATCACCCTTCGTGCATTAATACTCACACTGTGACATGTGTCACGACCCAACTTACCCTCCGAAAGGTATCGTGACGACACCGAGTCTCTATGACTCGGTAAGCCTAAAATTTACAAAAAATGACAGAATCAATAAAATAAAGACAGAAAAGAACTCAAGTAGATATAACGTAGCTACTCAGCATATACATTTTCACTTCCCTAAAACCCAGAATGTCACCATAGTCACAAGCTCTGTACTCGATGTAGCTCTATACAATGAAACAGTGGGAAAAAAATACACAAGTCTGTTATGCCTATACTAGAGTAGAAGGGGACTCGTGGGATTCTGCGGACGTGGCAGAATTACCTCGCGGTCTCCTGGCTGCTGCTAGGACGACTCCTAGCCACGATACTGGGTACTGGTACCTGGATCTGCACATGGGGAAAACATGAGCAGGAAAGGGCGTGAGTACTCCACATTCGGTACTCCATAAGTGCCAAGCCTAACCCCAGTCAAGTAGTGACGAGGTCAGGTTGAGGCCCTACTGAGTTTGTAAAACAAGTCAATATACAATTTAAAACAGTGAAAAATAGATAAGCAATGATAAACAGGATTAACGAAAACGGAAAGATTTAATAACATAAAGAGAGCCCTCGGCTCAGCACAACATATATCTCAACAGTAAATGTGCAATGCAGTACACGGGGAAAGCTCCCGGATCTCAGTCCGTAGTCCCAATTTAAATATGCTATGCAGTACAGGGGGAAAGCTCCCGGTCTCTGTCTGTAGTCCCAATTTAAATATGCATTTAAGTACAGAGGGAAAGCTCCCGGATCTCGGTTCGTAGTCCCAATTTAAATATGAAATGCAGTACAGGGGGAAAGCTCTCATATCTCGGTTCGTAGTCCCAATTTAAATATGCAAAGCAGAAGTATGTCAATTATGGCTTAATTAAACAGTCCAGGAAAAACAACAGGTAAGAATAGAGTAAAACTACCTAAGCATGATGTGACTAGTAGCAAATAAGAGGAAATCAAGTCAGAATAGGTAGGCATGCTTACTCTTAGGCTATCTACTTAATTAAGATAGGAAACAGTAATATATGAATGAAAATGAGCGATTTCATGGGAGTAAAAATAGGATTTTAGAAACAATGGCCCGTGTACGCACTCGTCACCTCACGTACACGGCATCCACGTAACAAAAATCAGTATAAAATGCCTAAGGGAAAGTCCCCAACACAGAATTAGGCAATCCACTTACCTTGCCTGTGCTAATTAACTCAATACCACGCTCTTGCCATGAGTATCTGACTCCGGGTGGCCCAAATCTATCCAAATCAATTGCATGGTGTAAATATCACTTCAAGGGAACAAAATAGCTAATTATCTATAAGCTAATATGCAAATTTAAGAAATTCGCCTAATATGTCCCTCGGGCCCACATCTCGGAATCGCGTAAAATTTATATTTACCGAACACCCATTCGCTCATGAACCCACTCGAACAAGAATCAACAAAATCCGATGTGTAAATCTCCCTAAATCCTCAGATTTCTACTTGGGAAAATTTCATCCCATTTCCATGGTTTTTCATCCAATTTCATTGATTAAATTGAGGAAAATGATAGAGATTAACGATATATAAAGGGATTAAGGTCAGAAAACGTTACCTATGATCCTCCTCTTCAAATCCCACTGAAAATCGCCAAGTTCCGAGCTCACAATCGATTTTGGAATTATGAAATTCTAACCCTCGGATTTTTGGTATAAACTGCCCAGACATTTCGCACCTGCGACACTGGGATCGCACCTGCGGAAACCCAATCGCAGGTGCGGAAATTCATTAAGTGGCCTTGGGTCGCNCTAACCCTCGAATTTTTGGTATAAACTGCCCAGACATTTCGCACCTGCAACACTGGGATCGCACCTGCGGTGCACCTGCAGAAACCCAACCGCAGGTGCATAAATTTGTTAAGTGGCCTGGGGTCGCACCTGCATCACCCCTTTCGCACCTGCGTGCCCGCACCTGCGGAAATACCATCGCAGGTGTGAGACACCAGAACCAGAATGGTTAGCTGTTTCTCAACTCCTCAAACTCACCCGTTCAGCATCCGAAACAACCCCGAGGCCCCCGGGACCTAAACCAAACCTACCAACTGACCCTAGTACCTTATTCAAGCTTGGTCGAGCCTTAAAAACACATCTCATAACATCAAAATCATCAATTATGCATAGATTCAAGCCTAAGAACTTAGGAAATTTCTAAAATTCACATATGATACCGAAACACGTCTAAACTCATCCGAATGACCTCAAATTTTGCACACAGGTCATAAATGACATTACGGACCTGCTGTCGCTTTCGAAAATCCATTCCGAGTCAGATATCAAAATCTCAGCTATCGGCCAAAATCGCTGAAATTCTAACTTTCGCCAATTCAAGCCTAAATCCACAACCGACCTCGAAAACACATTCCGAACACGCTCCTAACCCGAAATCACCCAACGGAGCTAACTGAGTCGACGAAATTCCATTCCAGATCCATCTTCACACAGCTCTAGCTACGGCCAGATTTCTAAAGCTAAATTCCACATTTATGCACTATGTGTCCAAAATCATCTCGGATTTCATCACTCAACGCTCCGACAAGTTCCAATAACATAAATAGACATAGGAGAAGTGGTAAATAGGGGATTAGGGCGCAAATTCTTAAAACGACCGACCAGGTCGTTACATCCTCCCCCTCTTAAGAAAATCATTCATCCTCGAACGAGCATAGAAACATACCTGAAGCTGGGAAAAGATGAGGGTACTGACTCCGCATATCCTGCTCGGTCTCCCAAGTCGCCTCCTCGATTGGCTGACCCCTCCACTGAACCTTTACTGACGCAATATCTTTTGACCTGAGCTTTCTGACCTGCCTGTCCAATATAGCCACAGGCTCCTCAATATATGATTTATCCTTGTCCAATTGGACTGAGCTGAAATCCAAGACATGAGTCGGGTCACCGTGATACTTCCGGAGCATGGAGATGTGGAACACTGGATGAACCCCTGCTATGCTGGGAGGCAGGGCTAGCTCATAAGCAACCTCCCCAACACGTCGCAACACCTCAAAAGGGCCAATAAATCTTGGACTCAGCTTGCCTTTCTTCCCAAACCTCATGACGCCCTTCATAGGAGATATTCAAAGTAAAACCCGATCACCAGCCATAAATGCCAAGTCACAAACCTTCCGATCCGCATAGCTCTTCTGCCTGGACTGAGTTGTGCGAAGTCTCTCCTGAATCACCTTCACCTTGTCCAGGGCATCCTGAACCAAGTCTGTACCCAACAATAGGTCCTCGCCAGCTCAAACCATCCCACGGGTAACCTGCACCGCCTACCATACAAAGCCTCATACGGCGCCATCTGAATGTTGGACTGGTAGTTGTTGTTATAAGCAAACTCTGCAAGAGGCAAGTGTCGATCCCATGACCCTCCAAAATCCATCACACAGGCACAGAGCATATCCTCGAGAATCTGAATCATGCGCTCGGACTGCCCGTCCGTCTGAGGGTGAAAAGTTGTTCTCAACTCTACCCTGGTGCCTAACTCCTGCTGAACGACTCTCCAGAACCGTGAAGTGAACTGTGTACCTCTGTCTGAAATGATAGATACTGGAATACCGTGGAGGTGAACAATCTCTCTGATATAAATCTCAGCCAACCTCTCCGATGAATATGTAGTCAGTACTGGAAGGAAATGGGCTTATTTGGTCAGTTGATCCACAATCACCCAAATAGCATCATGCTTCCTCAAAGTTCGAGGAAGTCCAATCACAAAGTCCATGGTGATCCGCTCCCACTTCCACTCTGGAAGCACAATCTGCTGAAGTAACCATCCCGGTCTCTGATGCTCACATTTGACTTGCTGACAGTTGAGACACTATATCCTTCTTCATTCTTCGCCACCAATAGTGTTGTCTCAGATCCTGGTACATCTTCGC
>ML375804.1:5905-24796 GCA_005239525.1 Nicotiana knightiana
AAACGCCCGGCTATCGCCCGGGCGTCTCCTTTTGCGTATTTTTGACGTATTTGCATCCCTTTAGCTCCGTTTCCATTTCCAATTCACCTACACATGAAATAAACTCCATTAAGCACATAACAAGTGTAATTCTATCATTAATGCTCATAAAATGTAAGGTATATCACATGTTAAACTATGCAATTTAGTCTCGCATCAGGTACAAGGTTCAAATCGACGGTCAATTCAAACAACGTGTAAGGCTTGTAATATTTTTGCCAAAGAAACAGGATTACAGGCTCAACGGGGTTAAATACGATACATAACAGTTAGGTGGGTGGAATATATATATGGTTCAACAAAGAAATGCTTATATCACTTCCCAGACTAAACAAGACTACCATTTCGCTTTGTAGACACACTGGGCAAGTTCTAGGCATCAAATGTCATGCACAGAGTACAACAAGCCTCACACACACATGGCACCTGAATCACTCCGGATTGGATCATCAAACACTCTTATCAGGGTACTGAAGCCAAATTAAGAACATACAGTTTAAGGCATTCTTACAAGAGTCAACAAATGAGCCTAAGCGTCATACTCAAGCCCCCGCTATATTCAAGGCATTATGACGTTAAGAGATCCTATTTCTATTTCTGCCCATAGCCCACAAGTTCCTAATTCAAGAAAATAAAAACTAACTACACCCAGTTCAAATGAAACCCTTGGAAATGAACCGTGGCTCAAAGAAAACCAAGGGGGAATCGATATACTACTACAAAAGAAAATCTTATTGTTTTTTTTTCTTCTTCAAATTTAGTCCCTCAAGAAACCCGTCGAATGGTGTGCATCGTCGGGACAAGTCGAAAATAATTTTTATATATATTAACTATGACACTACACTACTCTAGATACAACATACAAATAAAGTATCCCCCACCCCGCACTTAAAATAATGGCATGTCCCCATGTCATACAAAATAAGGAAATGTGAGATAAAGGAACTTCCCTGGTATATCAGTCTTGATCAGACACAGTGCCGGGGTTGAGATGGCATGCCCTCCCCAGTGCACACAGCCAACCCATGATTTTCTTCTCCGACTTTGCATTTTGGGTGGCATCAACTAGAGCCCCCAATTCTGTGATGGAGGTGCGTAACCCTGCAATGTCATGTTCTAAGGCAGCCATCTACGTACTTCGTCGGACTTCAGATGTCCCTTCAACCTATGCAACATGTTCATGTGGGGGTGAGGCAAGCCCAACCTCATCATGGCCTTCGTCGCCCTCATCTGATGCATCAGAATCATGACCATGAGCAGCACCAGGTACCATCGTATCCTTCCCAATGGTCATTTTGTTTGCCCGAAACTTTGCTTCTTTCTTCACCTTGCCATCCACATTTGGGTTCTCTGGAACCCTTGCTGCCCGGCACAATCTAGTGACCAAAAAGGGGAAGAAGAACCCATACCTCTTCAGTGGTGAACGGATGAACATCTCATACTGAATAACCATGGCCACATCAAAATCATTTCCATTCATGAAGCACCAAATCAAGGCAGCTCTCAGACCATTTACCTCCGTGGTGTTGTGGGGTGGCAGCAGGGGACTATTGATGATGTACAACCAACACTTTCCTTCAAAGGTGAGTGAGGCAGAGTGAAACTTCGATTCCGGCACAACCCACATTACCTGTTTGTCTCGTACACAGATAGTTCTGAAAAAATGTGCCATGCGATTGGTTCTCGCATGTAAGTATCATAGTAATCCTTATCCCCATTGAATATGGGCAATCGATACACTCTCCTGATGGATTCTATTGAGGCATCCACCCTCTTTTGTCTCACAATGCATATGTGACCCTCATGTTCAAAGCAGTTGGCGTAGAACTCCCAGACAAGCATCAAGTTTCCCTCATCCGGCTCTTCGAAGAAAATGTCCAGCCTGCGCCTCATCAACTCCCGATATATATTAGGGCACTCATCCTGGAGGGACGCGCTGTCAATATCCCTTTCTGGTATAGGCTTTCTGGTAGCCTTCAAACTGAAAGGGTCTTGGGCGGCTCTAGAGACAAACTTTGTATGATCAAACTGAGGTGCACTGGCCGAAGCCCGTGCCCGGGACGAGCCTCCATGACCACTTGACGAGGCACCAGTAGTTCGTCTCTTCTTTGAAGGTATCATGGTACCTACACACAAACACCACTATCAGTAATCGGTGAAATATGTGCACCAAGGCGGTTACTTAGACTTTACTCGCACAATTGGTCACAATTTACATTCAAAACTCATTGAGGGAATTCAACAAACACTTAATGTGCACATTCCCCCTAATTTACTCCAAGACCCAATTAAACTTCCATTCTTCACAAACTCAACAATGTCTTCCCCAACACAACCAAATCTATTATCCTGACATGCAAACATATATACTAACAATCAAACCAAAGACAAGAGTAACCATAACTTATATTATCCTACACTTACAATAGAAAAGAAGAAGAATGAATTTTTTTTTTAAAAACTACAAAAAAAGAGAAAGTAGAACCATGTTACTTACTTGAAGCTCTTGTGATGAATGGAGATTGGGGAGTGGTTGAGTAGAGAAGAGGAATAAGGAGAGGAAGATTGTTGTTGATTTGAGAAATTGGGGGAGAAGAAGGGGAAGGGCGTGGGATTTTTTTGGGGAAGGGGGGGAGGGTTTTAGATTTTGGTATGGGGTGGGGGGATGAAGAAGTGGGGGAGTGGGAGGTATTTAGGAGAGAAATAAGTAGAGAAAAAAAAATAAAAATGTAACTTGAAAGGCGCCCCCATCCGCGGTCAAATTCGAGGTCAATCCACGGCCGCGGATGTGAGGCAAAAGGGAGTGCAAAATCCGCGGCCCAATCTGTGGTCGAATCCGCATGCGTAGAGGGGCAACAGTGCAGAGGCCAAACCCCCAGGAATGTTTTTTCTTTTTCACCCTTTAACCTATCTATGGGTTAATTTCGTCACCCGAGTCCTTCCGATGCACATAATTTCATCCCTGCACATTAGTAGATCGATCAATATCGTCACTATTCAAAATCAATTACAAAAATAAGAATAAAGAAAAATAATCGGTTGCCTCCCATAAAGCGCCTAATTTAACGTCGCAGCACGACGATTTACAACAAACCATGGGTTGCCTCCCAAGAAGACCTTGATTTAATGTCGCGGCACAATGCAGGCTTTCATTATTACTCTTCGCTCGCGTATTGGGGCTCTTCCAAATATCATCACCCTATTCCCCTTTTCTTCGACCATTCTAAGGTAATGTTTCAACCTTTGCCCATTCACGGTGAACTTATTTGTTCCATTTTTGGATTCGATTTCTACAACTCCACTTGAGAACACTTGCACCACTCTGAAGGGTCCTGACCATCAGGGCTTTAACTTACCCAAAAGTAATCTTAATCTCGAGTTGTATAACAACACTAGATCTTCGGGTTTGATGTTCCGATCTAGAATGTGCTTATCATGCATAATTTTCATCCTTTCTTTGTACAATATTGCATTCTATAATGCATGGAATTTGAATTCCTCGAATTCATTTAACTCAGTGAATCTGTTGGTGCCTGCGGTTTCCATATTTAAATTCAACTGCCACAGTGCCCAAAGGTCTTTGTGCTCAAGCTCTACCGGAAGATGGCATGCCTTTCCAAACACCAACTTGTATGGTGAAATAAAAATTGGAGTTTTAAATGATGTGCAGTACGCCCATAATGCATCATCCAGCTTCTTTGCCCAATCAGTCCTTGTCGCATTCATTGTCTTGGTCAGAACACTTTTGATTTCCCTGTTGGACACTACAACTTGCCCGCTCGTCTGTGGGTGATAAGGTGTGGCCACCTTATGGCGAACTCCGTACTTTTCCAACAGCCGTGCGAACACTCTATTGCAAAAATGGGTTCCACCATCACTGATTATAGCTCTCGGGGTGCCAAAACGCGTGAAGATTTTTAGCCACAACTTCAACCCATTTGGAGACATAGTTGATCACGTCCAACTGTGCCTTATAAAAAGGACTAAGCGGATTTTGCAAATATAATCTGAGTATTTCGCCCAGAGTCGAATCCCACGGCGAATTAACTTATCAATTATAGTTGTTAGACTCACTCGATTCTTCGTACTCAACTTCCCAAAGATTATGAATATCAATTTTTGGTGTTTCTACTAACTAAAACTGAATGAAATTAATTAAACTAGAATATAACTATTGCTGGGTTGTAAACAAATGCGAGAAATATCTAAGGTTATGGTTTCCCTTGTTGATAGAATCCCTTCTTGTATATTTTGTATAGTTTGGCCTAATTATCTCTATCAATCATGAGAACTCTTGTTACCGTAAATCTATCCCAATTAATTACGACAATTTACTAGACTCACTCTCCCGAGTTACACTATCTATCTTTTAGTATAGCTCCCTTTATATTGCACCCAAGGTATCGTTATCCCTAATCCAACCTTTAAACCCTCGGTTATGGATTCCTCCTATACTTTGGGAGTGGTGTTGTTTAAAAACTACCTAAATATGCACTCTCTCCAGAGTAGATACACACTAAATAGGCACAACATTGAGGGCCCTTCAATCAACGACAACAAGAACTTAGTTGAACAAATAGAGATTAAAACCAAGAAAACTATATTAATATAACAAGATATTCAACCTCAACAGGTTCCACCAAAACCTTAGACAAAATAAGTTAGCTACTCATAATTATGCTAAAAACAACAATAGAAGAATTCATCAATAATGGTAGAAACACAAGGAAGAAAGGTGAGATTTGATGCCCAATTGTCCTCCTTGCCTCTTGCCTTTGCTTTTCTTGAAAATGACTTTTAAACCCTGATAATCCTCTCTTTTGGGCGAGTTGAACCCTATATAGGTTAAGTGGAATTGTCCCAAGCTTTCAATTTTACCCCTGAAAAATAACGTGTGCAAATTGGACTAGCGTGGTCGCGCTAATGGCTAAGTGTACTTCCTCCTCTGATCACTGGGCTAGTGCGGTCGTGCTACTGGGAGTGCTAAGGTCACGCTAATGGGCCTTCATTCTGCCTCAAACACCTGGACTAGCGCGGTCGCGCTAGTGCACGCTCTATGGCCTGATAGTGGACTAGTAGTCTGCCTTAGCAATTTTCTTCCTTCTTTTCACATGCTAGAAACTCCAAGGGCCCTTTCTCCTTCAATTTGGCTACAAACACCATCTTCGGTCCTCATAAGCATACTTTTCTCCTGCGAAATATAAAATCCACAATTAGAGCCATTTTAACATCATTTAACATTCCTAAGACAGTGAAGCATAATGGAGTTGGAGTATAAATAGACGCTAAACTACGTGAATCTAGCCTATTATTAACACCCCACACTTAAATCATTGCTATTCCTCGAGCAATCCACCCTACTCTACAAAGGTCCTTTCACTAAGCATTTCCCTAACGTGTCACACCACGAACATATTACAAGAGTTGTACCTAGAAATGTAACATTTAAGCCTCAAGTGTCGACTCTCACGTGTCGTGCAATGTTCATACTTCCTCAATTTACTCTATAAAGAGGTCAAGACTCACCTTTCCGTCATGAATCAAGTGCCCTCACCTCACACATGAGAGTAGATTCACAAGAATAATATTAAGAACAAGTAGGAACTCAAAGAGAAAGAATTCACTCACTCTCGAAAAGAACATTCATATGCCACAAAGCTGCATCATAGGCTTGCATGTAGTGTAATACTCTACTCATCGAGCCCATTCAGTCTAAGATCAATTAGGTCTTCATTTGATTGTAATGTAGGCTAAAGGACGGGTAGGATATATTTAGATATAGTGACTAACCTCCCTAAGCACTTTTAATACATTTACTTTCGCTTTCAGACCATATTTATGCCAGACCAGACATTCTACCACACTTTTCTTTATATTACCCCCAAATTTACTTAGTTGCAATTATATCACTTCACCAATTATCAAGGACTGCATTTATTCATTGTCCTTTTCTCTTTCTTTTTTTTTCAAGTGGCGCCTATTCTTTAATTTTTTTTTCAAAACTTTGCACCTTTCTTTCTATTTCTTTGATTCCACTCAAAAACCAAACCACCACCCCACACTTTGACTTGTACATGTTCTCTAACAATTCAAGTGCTCATGAGAGGTAAAGGGTTCAAACAGATGGCCATTCAAACAATTGGGTAAGGTTTGTAATGTGGTTGCTAAAGAAACAGGCTTATACCCTCAAAGGGGTTAACTATGATAGATTACAATCAGGTGGGTATACTTTATATCTGGCTTAACAAAGAAATGTCTATATCACTTCTAAAACTGAACGAAGCTACTATTTCACTTTGCAAACACACAGGACAAGTTCTAGGCATCGAATGTGGAGCATAGAATTCATTGTAATACACCCTACACACCTATGGCACATGACTCACTCCAGATTGGTTTATCAAGACACTCTAACCGAGTTTTCAAGTTAGTTACAACATACAAATTTAAGGCACTCCACACGAATCAACAACTGAGCCTAAGCGTCATATTATAGGGTCTTTGGTGTTTGGGTGTAACAACACTAAGGGATGATTTTCATGTTTCAGCTCATCGCTCAAAAACACCTAACAACTAAAAAAATAAAATAATAAAAAAACTAACTACACCCGGTTCAAGCAAAACCCTTGGAAAAGAACCGCGGTCAAAAGAAAAACCATGGGGGAGTTGCTACACTACCTACAAAAAAAAACAAAATCTTTTTGGTATTTTCTTTAGACTAACTTCCCTCAAAAAAACTGCCCAAGAGATCCGTCGTCAGGAAGAGTCCACTCTATATATATTTTTTATTATTAATTTTTTTTATGGTCGACTTGGATCCTCAAGAACCCCGTCGAAAAGGGATCCATCGTCGGGCCAAGATGACTTAATTAATTATACTACTACTAAAAATCAGAAGAAAAAAAAAGAACAAAAGCAACAAAACTCAAAAGAAAATAACAACAATTAACAATTAGTTTCTACATATGTACATATACAAGGGGTCCACTCTCGTTTGAGCAGCGGTTGATTTCAATGTCCTCTTCAAGTTTTGACATAATCTATTTGGTTAAGTTTTTTTGGCCAAAAATATTTTTTTTTTGTCAAACTATTTTTTTTAAAGTTAAGGTGTTTTCCTAGCATTTAGAAGGAAAAAGAGTATTTTCTTTTAGCAGAAACAGAAAAAAATAGTTTTTCCTAAAAATCACTTTTAAAAAAAAATACTTTAGAGAAAGTTACACTTAAAAGTACTTATAAATATTTGATCAAACACTAATTATTATTCAAAAGTATTTTTAAATTAATTTCTTACAAATTAGGCTGATCTTATTGCCTCTCTTGGACCCCCTTTGGAAATTGAATAATTAGATTAAGCCTGACGACCCCTCTTTTATGATAAACTCACCACTGCCCACGCCTATAAGCTGTATATATTTTGTCCCTTTTCTATTGTTTCTTTTCTTTGTCCCAATGATTGTGGCATTCTCCCTGATTGACACTGAGCTTACACCTAATCCGACCATTGCTATTCAACCATTTCTTTGGGATTCTGGAAATCTCGTATTTGTTGAAAGTGCATAGTGATGGCTTCTAAATTCTAACTAAAGAAACCGAATCAGGAAAAAAAAAGAATACTAGTATTGGATAAGAGTGTGAGCATGAACATTCTATAACACCTTTCAAGTTTCATTTACCAAATTGTTACAATCCTGAACTGAAGTCAAGTTTCAACTACACATTATATCAATTACAAAAACAGAACCACATAAAAGTACAATACTTTGGCTGCCATGTAGAGATGGAAAGCGGTGCGGGGCGGGACGGGTGTGGGAGAATTTTCTCTTGACGCGCAAAATTTCAACCCTCCCCGCATCCACACCCGCGCCTACCCGCCCCCCCTGTCCCGCATAATTATTTTTCTCTTCATTTTGTTAGTTTTAAGTTTCTGTTTAATCTTTTACCTAGATTTTTATTTACACTTTTACGATATATACTTGCGCTTTTATTAATTCTAAAGATTATAAAAGACTTATGTTATGGAAAAAGAAAGTATCATATGAAAAATGGCCAAAAAAGGTTATATTTCCTTCAAAAATGTAAAAGGATCTATAGAAAATAAAAAACAGTAATACTAATTGAAGCGATAATGATTAGCTTGCCAGCTCTAGATGATCCTCCAATAATTGAAACAACAAGGTTTGGAGTAATAGTAATAAGCTTGGTAACCAAGTTCACTAACCATGTCTTCATCTTAAGATCCAAAAAATGATAATTAGACATTATTTATAAGTACTGCAAAGACAATGAAAAAGAAATTAAAAAATATATATAGAAAAAAATCTTGTGCTTTTTGGCCATTTTTCAAACGATATATACATTTTTGCTTCAATTTATTACGTGGAATCAATTTCATCTTTAGAAAGTCAGAAAATTGAGTTTTCTTCTTTGATGAAGTTTTTAAACCCGCACCGCACCCGCATAGATTTAATTTTTTTTAATTTTACCCCGCCCCGCCCCGCCCCGCCCCGCCCCGTCCTGCCTCTCCCCGCACCCGCATATGTTTAAACTTGCACCGTCCCGCATGTATCTAAATCTGCACCGCCACGCACCCGCAGCACCCCATTTCCATCCCTACTGCCATGAACATTCCTCCAAAGAAAACTCATTTTTCCAAACCTATACTGCCAGGTTTCAAGCATGATCTTGTAAGTAATTCTTTTTGTCATTTATAATTCCTTTGTCTATTTTTGTATATGCAGAGGAGGACCTCTGCTATAAAGAGAGGGTTATTCCATGTATACATGTATTTGTCTTTCATATATTAGTAGTGGGCACCTTATATACAAAGTAGATTCCGATTGAATCCAAAAGTGCGCACCCTGACCTTTAAATCCTGGGTCCGCTTTAGTATATGGTGGAAGAATTTATCCCAGAAAAGGAAAACACTCAAAATCTTAATCATAGTGAATGTGCATATGATCATTTTGTAATTGCTTAATATCACAATTTCATGTCCTAAATAAACCAGCAAAATGATTTGAAACAGTGTTGCCCTAAGTTTATGTTGTATTGCAGAAAATACCTATAGGTTTCTTGAAGTATCTGAAGATACACAAACATATTGAACATGCAATACTGAAAAAAGGTGGTAAGAAGTGGCCGGTGAAGGTGAATGGCCGTCTATTCGAAGCGGGTTGAGCATGATTTGCAATTGGGAGATGTGTTGGTGTTTAGACATGAAAGTAATATGGAGTTGTGTTTCCATATTTGATGGTCACCTCTTATTTGTTTAATCCACTCAGGAGTTGGGAATTTCAACAATTGATGATATGTTGATGGCACAAGCTTCATCTTGTGCAACCACGGTCTCCCCAGGATAATATTATAGCCCATATCGCCGTCCACTACCTCGATAAGGGTCGTCTTCATCACCCCTCAACATTTGTGGGCAGCAGGATCTCTCCTCGGGTTATCACACTCGCTAGGTTGAACCCGACGAGGAGTTTTGTGGATGGAATGATACTTCCGGTGAGCTTGGCTTGCTCCAGCATTCTCCATTGCATAAAATCGACCGAACTCCTGGGTCCACCAAAACACGTTTAATTTTAAAATCTAAAACATTTAAAGAGATTACCAATACATCGTTGTGCGACAGCAGCAGTCCATCTGCTTCTTCCTTCGTGAAATTAATGTCGTCCTCAGTGACTTCCTAGAATTTCTTATTGTGGGTCACTGACACCTTTGTCTTTTTTGCCGCTGAAAATATCACACCGTTAATCTCGTTCCCCTCAAAAATCATATTGATCATCAAGTTTGGGGCTCATCTCCTGCTTTCAAAGGTTATGCATTATCATGATTGCGGCCGTAGTTGTTTTTAGCCCGGTCACTTAAATTTTCTCTAAGATGGTCATTTTTCAGCAATGTCGCCATCTCCCCGTGTAGATGATGGTCGTCCCCTGTCCGGTGACCGTTGGTCCCCATGGTATTCGCACCATAAATTAGGATCACTTTAGCTTCGAGAATCATGCTTCTTTAATGTTCCTCATAGTCGACACCAGCTCTGCGTTGAAGTTGTATTTGGAAAGCCTGGGGTAGGAAGAATCTCGAGAACCCGATGTCTCTTTGTCCTGCAATGACATGTTATTTCGATCGCGATCATCTCTCTTATGGGTAGCGAATCTATCCGCTGACCAAAAATCTCTGCCGCATTCTTCGGCCCGTGCATAGGGCAAAAGCTGACCCCTTAAAGACCGTCTATGTCAAAATACTCCTTTAATTTCTCTTTATTCTTCTCTCCCGACCCTTGACCGACGTCGGAAAATCGAGCTTATCATCCTCAATTCTTATCTTTGGCTCGTACCGGTTGTGAACATCAGCCCATGTTATTTCCTGGACTCGAGCAAACCTTCTTTCAATTTTCGGGAAACATCAAAACTTCTCGGATTCATCCCTTTAGTAAATGCTTATGCTGCCATTCATTTGGTACGGCCGGGAGAAACATTCTTTCTTTCTAGAATCATGTCACCAACCCCTGCAACAATTCAGACTCTCCTTGTGCAATCCTGAATATGTTGGTCTTTCGGGCCTGTACCTTCCTAGCCCCAACATAGACCTTGATGAAAGAGTTCACTAGCATCTCGAAGGAATCTATGGAGTGCTTGGGTAGGAGCGAATACCATGTCACCCCTTCATGAGGGTCTCCCCGAATTTCTTCAATAAGATTGACTCAATCTCGTGTAGAGCTAAATCGTTTCCCTTCACTGCCATTGTATAGGTGGTGATGTGCTCCTAAGGATCTGAAGTCCCATCATATTTCGGCATGCCTGGCATTTTGAACCGCTTCGGGATCAACTCTGGTGTCACGCTTGGTTTGAACGGCAATTGGGTGTACTTATTTGATCTGGTATTTTTAATAATGGTGGTGCGCCCGGAATTTGATCCATTCGGGCATTTATTTCCCTCATAAACCGCATGAATTCTGTTTTAAAGGGATCATTTTCATTATTGTTACCGGAACCACTATCGTTCCCCCTAGCTCTGTCAAAGCCTACTTCACCCCTTGGGGGTGTTGTTGTCGACCCTCTGCGTTGTTTGATTTGTGGGAACACCAGGAGAAACTGGACCTCGTCCATTCGCGTTGTTGGAAGCACCCGACAATGTCTGCCTCAATTCCCTTATGACCTGATCCTTCGTGAGAGATGACCCATAATGGCTTTTTGTTGCTCCCCCAGGGCCCTTACAGTTTCAACGACGTGCTCGTCTTCAGCATCATCAGGAGTTGCTTCTCGAACATGTCGTGGATATTGCCCGCCATGAATCGGCATGGCCTCATCCCCTCGTTGCAGGTATCACCGATTGAATCTTTGTGTTGATGCTGATTTCCTTGGGCCTCAACATTATGTGCGATGTTGACATTGTTATCTACCATTTTCTGTGATTTTTACTAAGAACAAAGAATCAAACATGTTAGAAATAGATGCAAGGATCAACTCAATTACACAACTGTCTATTCCTCACAGTAGGCGCCAAACTGTTTACCCGTAAAACGGTACAATTGAATTTATATATAATTTATAGACAAGTAAATCGATGCGATCATAAAATGATAAATAAATTAGACAAAAATGTAATACTTAGCCTTAAGATCGAGATAAAATAATAGAAATCTTGATTCCGGAAGCAGAGCTTCCGGAGGCAGTAATAACAATATAAATAAGCAAGAAAGTAAAATGTTATTGAGCTTCGAGCATAATATAGTGTATATTTTTTAGAAAATTTGTGTCCTTTACAATGGTTGTAGAGCTCGCTATTAATAGTTGCACCTGGGGAACAAGGTCATAGGATCAAGCCCCTCTTTCATGATAATTATGCGGATCATTGAAGAATGTGTAATGGTAGGCAGTGAACACCATATTCTTTGTAACGGACCATGTACAATATTGTAGAATATTATTCATTAAATGTTACCGAGTGGCAGACATTTATTTCGCCTTTATGAATACCATTCTCTCCGATAACAAATGAGACCATTGTCTTCGGACCTGATTGTCTTCTGTCTTTGACTCCACGTGTCGCTTTATCATGAGAGCATTTAATTTATATGAACATATTTTACCATATATATACACTACTCTAATGTTGAAAGTGGAGTACTCTATTTGAATATTGATCTTATAGAATATGACTCTAACGGTGTGTTTGGTATGACGAAAAATATTTTCACATTTTTCACTCTTTGGTTGCACAAAATAGATTGGAAAATATTTTTCTCGATATCACATTTTTCTAAAATTGGAGGAAAATGACTTCCCTAGAAAAAGTTAGGAAAACATCTTCCAAAAACTTCACCTGCCTTCACATCTAACCCCCTCCCCCTCCACACGCACAATTTTTTTTTTTTTTTTTTTGTATTTTGTATTTTCTATTTTTTTATTTTTCTGAACCACTCACCCCACCCTCGCCCCAAAAAAAATATTTTTTTTACATTTTTTTTATAATTTCGATTTTCTGTTTTTTCGTTTTTCTGCACCCTCCCCCCTGCATTTTCAGTTCTGGTTTTTTAATTTTTAAGTTTACAGGTTTGAAATTTTACGAGTTCCAAGTTATGAGTTCAGAGATTTATGTGTTTGGAAGCTTGCGAGTTTAGAAATTATAGAGTTTAGTTGGTTCAGAAGTTTATGAAATTTGTGGGCTCGAAAGGTTGTTGATTCGAAAGTTTATGGCGTCATGTTTATTGTATCTAATTTATAATTTATGAATATTTTTGAGAAGTTATTTTTCATAATTTGTGTACGAAACACCAAAAAATGAATAAAATTACTATTTATTTTTTAATAAAATATTTTTCGTTATACCAAACACACCCTAAATATCATCAAATAAATTCTAAGCATAAATTTTTTGTTTCTTGATAAGCATGTTCTTATATTACTGTAACTTATTTTGTAATTAAATTTCAATTTGTTTAGCTTTTAGCAACATAAATCAGCCAAGATTGGAGAAATATGTTCTTCTTAATGATTACAAGATTATTCTATACATGGATTCAAGTTTACCATGACAAGCAACCGAAATGTCACGATAGAATATACCATCGATGCTTCATTTGATGGCTCTTCAATACGTTGGAGAGGTTGAATATAGGCTGACAAAGAGAGGTTAGAGTTGTGGGAGAGGGTTCTGACCTAGACTTGGATTAGAGTGATGTGTTATTATAGGCTCTATTAGTGGTAGTATAGGTCGGTAATGATTAATGTTGCATGGTAGGATAGTCGAGTCCAGAAATTAAATATGATTCCTTTTGCTAAGTAAGACTAAAATAAGTGTAAAAAAAAAGTGACTTATCTATATATAACGTTATTTTAAAAAGCGCTATATTTTAACGAACGTTTTGGACGTTAAGGTATAGCGCTATTTAAAACAATGTTATACATATAACGTTTTTTATAATAGTGTTATATGTGAAAGCTAATGAGACAGTTATGCATAGCGCGGTATATAAAGCGCTATATAGTGCTTTTATATATTGCGCTATGCATATATAAAAAATATTCCCTTTCTCTTTCCCCACGTTTTGAAGCAGCAAACCACCATTTTTATTTAAAGAAACAGCAGCGGTCCANNNAAAAAAAATTTTCTCGAAAAATAATTTAAGTGGACCCCACCCGTCCTACAAAAAATAAGAGTGTAGGTCCCACATCCTAGCTAAGCCTTATTGTTGTGGTTTGCTTGTTTCGGACTCAAATTTTTTATTCTTCAACTTTCGAAAAATATAAATCGAAGTATTCTGATTTAGTTTATGTCGAAACTCGTATAAATAATGCATATTAGTTGTTTTGAATGTGTTCCATGTTATTTTGTAATTTTTTTTTTTTTTGCGATTTAATTGATATGTTATTTTTATCCGTACTAAGATATTAATGTTCTAAAAAAATATATAAAAATTGAGAAATCATTATTATTTATTAATAAAAATGTTAATAAATTACTTTTACTGTTTTATATGTATTTTCGTGAATGTTTTGTGATTAAAATGTATTTGTTATTTTTATCTAGTTTAGATTATTTATTTGCTTAAAGACTAGTAATATAGTATCCTTTTAGCATAGTAAAATATAGAGCCTTTTAACGTAGTATCCCTATTGTTTAAGTATCTCTTATACTGATAGATCAAACACAAACGTACATATTTAATTTATGAAAATTAATTATTTAATTTACAAAACAAATATATAAAATTATGAAACTAACATGTAAAGTAATAAAACTAACACATACAAGAATCAGGATAGCTTGGTGCTACTGGGCCTCAAATATCGAGCCTGGAACTCATAGATATATACTCTGTCCAATTAAGTATTGTATAATTATAAAATTAATTATTTAATTTACAGAACAAACGTACAAATTAATGAAACTAACATGTAAAATAATAAAACTGACACATACAAGAATTCAAGATAGCTTGGTGCTACTGAGCCTCAAATATCGAGCATGTAACCCATAGATATATACTCTGTCCAATTAAATATTGTATAATTATAAAAATTAATTATTTAATGTGTTGACATTCCGTAATGGACATTATCCTGTTGGTGATGACTCACGGATGGACCACCATGATCCAACACACCAAAATAAGGCATATTCCAACTAGGCGTGGGTTCATAACTTGCAAAATTCATATCTAGCCGGTACCCCATGTGGAATATATGAGCGTTAATACAAATTCAATACAACAAAAACATACATCGTAACACAGAGGAAAATTGAAGTTTACCACTCGTCTTGTGTATTATGTAAAGCAGGAGAGAAATTATTTCCTCGCTCCTCATTCACCCGTGGTGATAAGTTTAAATCAGGCCAAACTCTTTCAGCCGGAACCTGTCCGGCAAAAACTGCTCCAGAATAACCACCCGGTGACTTAGGGTTATCCCTACTATGCTCAACCTCATTATCGCGAACGTCTTCAACCTTGACGTGCATTTCCAACATTTTTATTAGAAGAAATTTCCGGTATTCATCAGAGTCCTCAAAAAATCCCTAAAAATTTCACCATCGTTGATGTTAAACTCGGCGTAACAAGCAACACCTTGCGAAGTGACAGAATACAGATATCTTCCGGTTGCTTTAAGGTTCACCGAACGTTTGCTCACACTCATTTTTTTACATAACAACGATATCAATGTATCGTACTCCATTGTAAGTGGCAACTTAACGTGACACTGTGGAGATAAACTATAGCTCATAGTGTTATTCGCCACCACAACCTCACCATCCCAATATAATGAAACCCTTACTTTTTCGCTCTTCAGACATTGAAAAATGCTTTAGAATTTAACAAGAAGAAAATTTTTAACAAGAGTTACGAATATTTTTTAATGGATTTTTGTAAAATCCTAACGCCTTTAAATAAGGCAATGCCTAGCTTGGAGGGAGGCAGACTGATTTTTGTTAGGTATAGCGCTATTTTAAAGGGCGCTATATCTATTTGAATTATTGTTATGTCAGTTAAACACAAGACACTTATTGGTGGGCCCATAAATAGGTATAACGCTCTTTATAACTACGCTATACATATAAAGCGTGGTTTTTAAATGCGTTATATGATATAACGCTTTTTTAAAGAGCGCTATACATTAACGATCTTTAAAATATAGTGCTCTTTACAAGAGCGTTATATATAAATATGTATCTCTTTTTTTTAACACGTATCTCCATCGTACTTGTCAAAAAGAAAGGTTGTAGACTCCCGCCGGAGCAACGTTGTTTCGCTTTCCAAGGATAAATTTCCACAAGTAGAAAGTTTACTACCTTTCCAAATTAATGCAATTCATATATTACTAATTCATGTGCTACTAATTTTTACGTAACTAATTTCGATATTATAATTTATGTATAATTTATCTTCGTACCAAATAATCCGTAGTCACTAAATAATATTGCCTGGAGTAAGTACTTACTTTTTTCATATGACCGCTAGCTAATAATGTGAATCAGCTCTTGCAAAAAGTGTTAAGTAAATACTTCCTCCGTTAACCTTTACTTGATAGATATATTAAAATTTGATTTTTATTTTTATTTGTTACTTTACGCATATCACGAGAAGTCACTTTTTTTTTTCTATTATATCCATAATATTTATTACTCACTTTAAATTATTTTCTCAAATTCAATAAAATATGCATCAATTCATATGAGTATCATGATATATTATATACTCCATTTATTATTTCTTAAGGAACGTGAAAAGTCAAAACGTGTCAAGTAAAAATGAACGGAGGGAGTATAACTTAAATTTACAAGAACTAATAATGATACTTATACCTCTTATTATGTCAAAAACATAATATAGCATAGAATCTTGAAATAAGAGTGTATAAATACCGATTTCTAAATTTGAAATCAATTTAACTCAAATTTTTAATTCTATTCTTAATGAGAAGCTTTTATAACCACATAAATTCTCTGACTCGGCGGCACCTCGAGGTGCATTTAGTTGTCTTACATGAGACGAGGGTTATTACCCACTCCATGGCATGACACCTTTCGCTCATCCATTTCGCCTGTCCAGACGAGGCGCCATTTCTCATTATCATCTACCGCCCTTTCTTTCCTCTCGGCTATTCACGCATGAAGATCATCGTATGTATGCTCGACTTCGGTTGCCGGTGGACCCCTTTCTGCCATGTTTAGAACCACAAATCTCAAAACTTTTTATTTTTTCTTAAACTCTTTATCCGGTGAAATAAGTTTATATAAATTGAAGCTAGGAGTATATTGTTTCGAAATTTCATGCCTATCAAATACTATCATGTAAATTGAGGTGACTATTATATATGTTTTGAACTATTTTACATATTCCCACATTTCTGAAGTGACTTGTCAGATCAATATCCTGATCGAACTGCTGAGTGGAGACAATTAATACTTAATTTATTCAAATGGTATATTGGTTCCTACTTGAAAAGCTGCCTTCTTTATTCAAGTTTCCTGTGCAACTCAGTAGTTTACACATCTCCTTTATTGGCAGCCATGAAAAAAGTCCCTCCAATGAAACCTCATTTTTTCAAACCAATTCTGCCTGGTTTCAAGAATGGCCTTGTAAGTTATTATTATACTTTTAATTGTTTCATCTTTCTATATACTATTATCTGCTAAATAATATTGTCTTGAGAGACTTTGTAATAGTATATATTGTCACTTCAAAAAAAAAAAAAAAAAAAAAAAAGTAACAATCATTCTGGGACAAGTATGCTGCTTAAAACTTTGCATATTTGTTGCATTGCAGAAAATACCTATAGGTTTCTTGAAATATCTGAGGGGATACGACCATATTGAACATGCAATACTGAGAAGAAATGGTAAGAAGTGGCTGGTGAAGGTGAACGGCTCTCGATTCGAAAATGGTTGGGCAGAATTTGCAGAAGAGTATGATTTGCAATTGGGAGATATGTTGGTGTTTAGACATGAAGGTAATATGGAGTTTGATGTTTCTATATTTGGTTCAAGTCAATGTGATAGAGAATATGTGCAACAAGAAGAAGGAGAAGTCCATACTGTTGAAGAGAATTCCAAGAATTTTGAACTTAAAGGTAATTACGATCTTTATAGTCCATTAGTTGTTCTTGATGTATTTGCAAGTTAATTCCTTTTAACTTATAATATGTTTTAATCTATTAAAATGAAAAGTTAGCCAAAAGTTGTCCTTTGTGACCTGTAGGTCACGGATTCGAGCCGTGTAAGCATCCACTAATGCTTATAGTAGGTAGGTTGTCTTCGTTACACTTCGTGGGGTGTGCCCTTCTTCGGTCCTATAAACGCGGGATACCTTGTTTACGGGATTTTCTTTATTGAAAAGTTAGCCTAAAGATGGGGAGGATGTTTAGATGCTATTCATGTTTTATTGTAAAGTATTTGCCAAATTTAATTTCTTGATATGGATTTGTGTGAAATTAACAATGCAAGGCTTTTCCCTATGCAGATGCGGCTATTCTCAACCCTTTTTGTCAATCTTATTTTATATGTACTGTTAAACCATATTGCCTTACAAATGGTTTCTTGGTAAGTCTCAAACTCATTCCCCCTAACCCTTCAATATATAATCCTCAGGCTAAAGGAAACATGTGCACCATTTTCTGTTTATTGGAGTTATTTACGTGGAAAGTATGAATGTTTGATGATACGTGCAAATGGTTATAAACATTTCAGCGCATTCCTAAACAATTTGCACTGGCGAATGGTCTCTCAAACAAGAAATGTGGTTTGATTATCAGAGATGAAAGACAAAGGTCATGGGATTTAAGGCTAACCGCCTATGGTTCTCAAGTCTATATGGGAGGTAGATGGGGTGAATTCCGTGCTGCAAATGACATAAAGGTGGGAAATAATATAATGTTTGAGGTTGTTACTAATGGAGAACAACCAATATGGAAATTTCATGGTAAGTTTTCTGGTTTATAAGCAACCAACCTCAATGGTGTCTTTACTTTGTTATATTCAACTTGAAATTTGTTTTCGTGTTTGGCTTTTCAAAGTGGAGTAGAGTCCCATATTTGTTGAGGAATGAACTGCTTGCTTGTCTCCTCATATGGTCTCGGGAAATCTTCTTTTCATGAGCTAATTTTTGGGTTGAGTTACGTCAAATGGCCATATCTTTACATGCAGCGCCAAGTCCATCCCTGTTTGGGCCCGTGTTATTGCGCACGCTCCAGTTGACGGACTTGGGCAATGGGCGTGAGGAGTTGTTAGAGTGGGTTACAGTCTCACGTTGGTTAAGGAATGAATTGTATGTCTCCTTATATGATCTTGGTCAATACTCCTTTTGAGGTGACATCACCGCTATCACCAAAAAAAAAAAAAAAAAAAAATCAG
>ML375804.1:24969-79668 GCA_005239525.1 Nicotiana knightiana
AAAAAAAAAAAAAAAAGAAATCAGTGGATGATTAGACACTATTCGTATTTTAATTTGTAATTTCTTTGTCATACTTAGTTTATTGACATGTACAGACAAACCAAATCCCAGCATCAAGTCATCGAGCATGGCATTTCCCCACGCAGAAGCTGCTACTCACAAGCCTTTTGGTTATTCCCATTTCGTATGCACTGTCAAACCATACTGCCTTTCAAATGATCTCTTGGTAAGTCTTGTTTAGTCTAAATTAGTCATGCGCAACATTTTCTTCTTTTCTCTTTGTTTTCGGAGTATTTCTGGTGAAATTATGAAGAGCATATATATATAACTAAATTGGTTATGAAAAATTTCAGTGCATTCCAAGACAATTTGCACATGCAAATGGTCTTACCAACAAGAAATGCGATTTGATTATTAGAGATGAAAGACAAAGGCTGTGGAGTTTAAGGTTACGTTCTTTTGGTACTGGTGTCTGTATTAGAGGCGGATGGCATGAATTCCGTGATACAAACTGCATAAAGGAGGGAGATCGCGTACTGTTTGAGGTTGTTACTAATGGAGAGAAACCAATATGGCAATTTCATCGTAAGTTTTCTCATTTAAGCGGCCTCTTTTACATATTTTTTCCATCAGGGGCGGCCCGATTAATTATGTGGCCTAAAACTAAATTTTATGAGGGGTTTTATATTTTTTTTTTATTATTTATTTGAAGTCTATTTTTTTTAGCTTTTCTTAGATAAAAAATAATTAATAATTTTCTTATAATCAATAACTCACAAATTAGCTAATTCATTTAACCTTTCTTGTGATATTGTTGTTCTTAGGTAAAATCTTATCAATTTTAATTTTGAAAACTTTTTTGCGCTAAAAAAACGGTAACATGAGTTATGAACATTATTCCATAAGCAATTTAGGCATTTGGAAAAAAATTAAATCTTTTTATTTGATTAAGTGTATCAATTAAACTGTTATTTTCTAATTGTACTATTTTTTTAATACTTTTAATTCAGAAAATAAATCTAAACATTAATATCGAATTGATTATTATGCTTTAAGGAACATTCAAGATTAAAGCAATATTTTTTCAAATTTCCAACATCCAGTGATCTTAGTTTTTACCGCCAAATAGAAAATCAAAAATATTTTCTTATGCTTCGAATTGTTCAAATCTATTTGAAGTGAAAAAATAGCATTGTCTATTATATATAAAAGTAGTCAACTCTAAAAAGCTCTTCGAAAGATTTTGAGATTTCATTATCAACATTCGCATCAAATTGTTATTTCCTATATATCACACGTTTCCAATTCCCTTGGTAGAAATTATAGCAGTTGCAAATCATTCTTCTCTATATTTAACAAGAAAGAATTAAATTTTTTCACTTTATAGAACTCTTTTTTAAATTTATACATAGCCTATTAGGTGTAATAAAAAACGAGGGCCCCACAAATATGAGGTCCAAAGCGATTACTTTACTTGCTTTACAGAAAGGGTCGCCCCTGTTTCGATCATATGATATAACACATATATACACTATAACTCTGCTTGCTCTGCATCTTGGATGAAGCAATTTATAATGAAAGAAAGCACTTCTCATTCTAGGAAAGCTTATCTTTTCATATTCCTAGTGGTTATCACTGGCTTCTATCAGTCATTAAACTTTATTTTCATGACATAGTTCCCGTACGTCCTCTCAATCCTTTTTCTTTTATGACTGAGATGAGCTTAAATGGAACGGCATGGTCAGTGAAGAGTCATATCGTCGACCTCAATTTGCTTGGGTTTGAGCCATAGTTGTTATAAGCCCTAAAAATGTTCAAGAAAGTTATGTATAGGGAGAACCAGCTCCTTCTGATTTTGAAAATATTCCTATGATCTTTTTCCTTTTTCCTGGTTGTTACCCTCCACCATATCTTCTTTCTCTCTTTTATGTCTTTCTCCTTTTTTCATATTTTCTTTTTTTTCTGTGTAGTGTTCGCGTATATTACACAATATTGGATATAAATTCTGGAATTTGCCTATAGTCTCGTAATAACAACGGAAAAGGTCTAAAAATGTCACTCAACTTTCAGAAATGGTTTATCCATGCCATCCGTTAAAAAAATGTTCATTTCATTCCACTGCCGCTACACCTTTGGCTCACCTATGCCACGCAACGTTAATTTTTTAAAAAAAATTAAAAAAAATAAAATTGTGCTGTTAGTTCAATAATGGCATAGGTGAGCCAAAGATGTAACGGCAGTGGCATTGAAATGAACATTTTTTTAACGGATAACATGAATAGACCATTTCTGAAAGTTCAGTGGTATTTTTAGGCCTTTTCCCAGAATAAGAACTCTATATCTTAGCTTAGTGTGTTTATATGGTGTGTTTTCACAAGCAAGTTTGTGATAATACTAAGAGAATGGTAAGGAATCTTTTGCTAGACTAGTTTCTCTTCCTACTTGATTCTAACAGTATCGTGGTTGATGTCTTATCTCTGATCATAATTGTGTACTTAATTCTCACAAATCGTTTATTTAAAAAAGTGTTTATTAATTAATTACATGCATAAGAGCTTGAACATTTTGTAGCACTATATAGAATGTCCACACAAAATAGTGAATATTTTAAACCCTTTGGATTTCTAGCAGATATTACATTGACTTGCATAAACTAATGTATTTTTGTAGGCAATATTTCTGGAGAAAATGCAAGCATATCATAAGGGAATGGATTGACTGAACGATGAAGCGGTTTGTAGAAAAAGGAAAATTGAAGCAACTGCATCAACATTTGGTGCACAACCTTGACAAATTATATGTTAGATTTTCTTCAGAAAACTCCATGTAATGAATCTTTCTCGAGTACAGTGGTCGGGGAGTGGTCTGGGTACATCAAGAAAAGAGCCCGTACGTGAAAACATTAAATCAGACGAAAGTGTTATTTCTTGGCCATTGAATCAACAAGGATGTGATATGTTAATAGAAAACTACTTTTTTCGGCTTGTACTTCTACTCAAAAGTATTTTTTTTTATTTTTAAAAGCTTTGATCAAACTTTTAACTTTGAAAAAAAAAAACTTCGGCAACAAACAAAGAAAAATTATAATTTTGGCAAAAAAAACTTGGCCAAACAGGCTATTTATTTACTTGCAAAAATCTATCAAGTAGAATGTTTGGTGATGTTCGGTTAAAAATATATATAATTTCTCATTGTTGCCTCATGTTCTAATACTTTAGTCATCTTTTGAGTATTAATTATATTATATTATATTATGCTTAATATTATATCTTAACTGTGTAGGAATAAAGTATGTGAGTTTGGGAGCAACAAGCTTTTGACGACGTTGCCGGGGTCTTAGAAATTAACTATTCTACTAGATTAGATTTTTACTTTTTGTCTATTCAAGTTTCTAAATTTTTATCTTAGTTTAATATTTACTATCTTTGTTGATATGGTATCTTGGAATGATAATTGATCGAATATTGATTATTCTTATTTTGGTGATCCATGTCCATATTGTGGAGGATCACACTTGTGGTAAAATTGTGAATCTCAATCTGATGGGTGGAATATTTGTAATGCGTGTGGTTGTCAAGGTGGCCATTGAGATGGTTGTCTTAATTCTTATTATCCTTCTTAGAGCTCTTATTGTGATGTTTCTAATAATGTTTATGAGTTTGATAGGAGCAAGGAAGTGGAGGATATGCAAAGCATGGCTCGTATTATGGTCATGATGAGACAAGCAGCCGAGCAACAGAACATGATGATAAGGCAAACAGCTGAGCAACAAGATGAAAATCAAAAGGTTATACAAAGGATTAGTGCAACAATCATGAGAATGAAGGCCGAGGCGGAAGAAGTGACTAAGGAGAACGAGTTCTCATAAGAAGATAATTTAGAAGAAGAAGAAGATATAGTGATCCAATCTTGGCTAGAGGAACAAGCTCAACGGATATATTTCATGAGTTTTTTCGTGATGGTCTTTCAAATATGACAGAACAACTGATAGAAGGAAGAACTGAACTCAGGCAAGAAATAGACCAGTTTGGCTCAGATATCCATGACCTGCAGGATCAATTGAACAAAAAGTTTGAGGCGTCTGATGCACTGCAACCTATTTTTGTGGATATAGGCCAGCTTGTGTAGCGGAAAGAGGAATTCCAACTATTCGACCAAAATATTTTTAATAATGCCCATGTTGAAGAAGTGTGCAAAAGTGAGGATGTCAAAGTGAAGTGATTCTAGAGTTGGACCGTATTGGACTTCATTCTAACCATTTTTCAACATTATGTTTGGTTGGTGACATGAAAATTGATCCATTCGAGCATATGGAGGAGTCAATGGATGGGGAACAAAGTGCATATATTTTGAAATTTGTCATACCAAGGAGACAAAATGACATCCCTGACTTAAGGGCCAAGAAGTGCAAGATGCGATATATATTGCTTGGTTTCTTTATTTTTACACCACCGTCCCATGAACGTGATAGAAAAATTGATGCATAATTGGGGGCATAATTCATATCGTCAAAATGGAAGGAAAAGTGGTGAAAGTGACGGCATCGTGCTGCGACGTTAAATCAAGCGCTTGTTGGGAGGCCACCTAATTCTATTTTTTTTGTCTTTTTGTTTATTTTTTTATTGTGTTATTTTTTGTAGCTTTATTTTGGTGTTTGTAGGAGTAGGAGCATGGAGTCAAAGCCAATAGGCAAGTACAAAAGCGAGCAGGCCGTTGAACCTGAGTGTGAGGTACCCACACAAAGGATTATACCTGAGAGAAGTCTGAGTATCCCGTGAGCTGCTAGTTCTTCGGCCTTAGCTTACCAGGGAGTCTCTTTTACGCTCTTATTATTTTTAGTGTGCATTGAAGACATTGCACAATTTAAAGTGTGGGGTGAGGAGATTATCTAGCCGATTTTTGTGCTTTCTTAGCTTAGTTGTAGTACTCATTTTTAGTATAGTTTTTGTTTAAAAAAACAAAGAAAAAAATCAAAAAATTGGAACTTTTCCTGATGATGGATTTTGTGAACAACTTTCTTGATGGATTAAGATCCAATGAAAAAAAATCTAAAAATATTTTATTTTTGTTCTAGTTATTTTTGTTAGATAATAATCCCCTTTGGTTTTTCTTTTTCTATCGGTTCTTTTTTAGGGGAGGTAACTTGAACCGGGTAAATTTTTTTATTATTTTTAGGATCTTTTTTTTAGGACTAGTAAAATAGGGAGAAAAGGAAAACCTTTGTGCCTTGTTTGATACTAGTATATTTAGGCCTGAGCTTGAGTAGTACTTTCTTCTGAGTGCTTGAGTAATGTATAAAATAACATACTTTCTGACACTTAAGCTCAGGGTTATGACTCTGTATATAACTTATTATTATTTTGTCCTTCGTTGTGATCCTGTCTGTCATAGTAAAATTGATCCATTTTGATTGATACTTATGCCATGTGGGGTGAGAATTTCTTACATATATTCCATATTTTGCATCTTAGCCTAGAACTTGTCCTGTATGTTATTGAAGCGAAATAAAAGTGTTGCTCTGTTTAGAAGAGGATAATAGGCTTTCTTTGATATGTCTTGTGAATTTTAGCCTGTTCTGATATTGTACCACTAATAAGCCCTTTGAACATGTAGCCTTTTGTTTGGAAGCCGTATTTTTGCCTTGATTTTTTTGTTGAATCCTAGTTTTTGCACCCTACTTCTTTAAACACTGTTGTTTAAACTATGATATTAATTGATAAATTTAAAGAAAGGGATGGTTAAGTGAAAAATGGTGACCAACGAGAGCTGCAAGGTGATGAAAAGGCCCTCTTGAAAAGAATGTGACATGAAAGAAATTGCTTTGAAAAAAAAAAAATTAAACGTTCTTGATATGAGGGAAATACTTGTGAAACAGTTGATGAAGAGAGGGCTAAAAAATAAAGTGAAAAGTAGAAAATAATGTGTGATGAAGTTTAAAAGTGCAAAGTGCTTAGGGAAGTGTAAGTCACTATTATATAATTCTCCTACCCGTCCCCTATCCAACATTACAACCCGATAAAGTCCTATTTGATTATATTCAAGCATACTTAATTAGTAGAGTTGTACATAATGGGTGTTGATACCCAACTTTTCCTCAAAATTATTTTCAAACTTACATATTACTTTTAAAATCATTTTTTATGTGGGTGGTATTTTTTCATAATTTTTTGTATTTTTACCAACTCAGTTTTCTATTTATTTAGTATTTTTGTATTCAATAGTTATTCATAAATTATATTATAAATAATTTCAAAATGTTTTCCAGCTAAATATGTCATTTTTAATCATTTTTAATTTTATTAGGTTTTAATTATTTTACAAATTAACCAATTAGGCGCTGTTTAACTATAATTATACAAATTTTGCAACTACGGCCTAATTGCGCATTCATGCTATTTTAATTCGATAATGAGTCATTTTGTGTTTTAATATTAGATAATTACCTTAATTTTCATCTATGTGGCATTAATTTTATTTTTAAATAATTATTGTCTATTTTAGTAATTATTTATTTGATTTTATGGGTATTCAACTAATAGCCACATTTTATTTAAAATCTAGCCTATTTTTAAACACAACCCATCAGATTAAACCAACCCAATACCCAACCCTTCTGCCCAATTAAATACCCAGCCCAGACCCAGTTCTATACCTGACCCAACCCCAAACCAATCTGATCTGTTGATCAAATTAGATCAACGACCCAGATTCGTATTTCTTTAATTAATTCAAACTAACCCCCCCCCCCCAACCCCTCTAGTTCTCACCGACTCACTTCTCTCTACTCTCATCTCTCTCTCTAGTCTCTTCTAGAGACTTCTGTCTATTTAGCTCTGATGGCTCTCTTCATCTTCTCCGGCCACCTCTCGTCGGAGACCCTGAAACCTCCATCTTCCCTGCTTCTCATGACTCTCCTATGCCGGTGTTGTCATCCCTAAGGCCCTCAAAGGGCGAGAACCTGTCTACTTACACCCATAGTGTTCCTGTCTACTTCAAGCCTCCAAAGCTTGATTCCGAGTAGGGTTTATGACCCTGAGGCTCGAGCCAGTGTTGTTCGAGGTCTTTCTCATCTTCTCTGAGGTTTTTTGTAAAACCCTAATGTTTGAAACTTTCGATTCTTTTAGATCTACCCTATATCTGTGGTTGTTACAAGTTATTATGAGGTTTTCCTTAAAGGTTTTCTATTTTTTTCCTAAAAGGTTCTTCACTTCAACCTAGGATTTTCTAAAAATGTTCTTCGAAAATGATTTCTTCAAATTTTAAGTGTTGACCTGTGTTTTTCTCATATGCTTAAATGGTTCTGCTAAGTATCGCTTTAATCACGATTTATTATGTTAAAACTGTAGTTTTAACC
Source organism: Nicotiana knightiana (assembly GCA_005239525.1). NCBI lineage: Eukaryota > Viridiplantae > Streptophyta > Magnoliopsida > Solanales > Solanaceae > Nicotiana > Nicotiana knightiana. The sequence goes on from ML375804.1 coordinate 32,324, forward strand.
CTGTATTCTAATTCTGTGTTGTTTCCATTGAGTTGTTCTTTTGATTCGTATGTGTGTCTGTTTCCCATGAGTAGTCCTTAATACTTTCTGTGTTGTTTCTATTGAGTTTTTCTTTAGATTTGTATGTGTTTCTATTTCCCATGAGTAGTCCTTGATATTTCTGTGATTTTACCCTACCGTACTTATTACGGTTTCTGACTATCATCTTTTGCCTATATCATGACTACCCCTTTGTAATTATGATTTTGTCTATTACCTGCTTACTACATTCATGCTCATAATGTCATGTGTTGGCCAAATCCCTGATTCTATGTGATTCCCACTTTGTTGTGCTATCGAACCTTTGATTATAATGCTTTTTATTAACATGCTTGAATCCCTGAATGATTGTGAGTAGTACTATACTGATTTTCACACGATATTCTGATTCTGAATTCTTCCTTAAATACATGAGGATTTCCTTTAATCAACACTAATTTCGGATCCCTGATCCCCTGTGATTGATACCCTTTGCTGATTTCAGACCTTTGAATTATTTTCAGGCCCTATTTTGTGGTTAATGACACTATTTACTGTCTCTTGTCATTGTTTCCTTAATTGAAACTTTCTGAGCCTAGCCCTAATTAGCTATGCTATACTTATTTACACATATACCTCTTTCCTTACTTGTTACCTGTTTATTACCGTTTGAAGTTAACTCATTTAATTAAGGGAGTACTTATATTGATTGATTGCACTGATTGATTCCGAGTCCCATGGTTGCTGGACAATTGGACTCCTACTTTATTTTACCTAGCCTTCAATTTGTTATATATATGATCTCTTTAGGACAGACACAGACACAAACTGATCTGTTTAATTCTCTCTCTCACACAAATAAAAAACTCTCTGCTCTCTCTCTTCTGTTCTAGTTACTACTATTCTAAGTTAGCCGGCTGCAAGCCAAAGCTAAATATTGTGCATCTCCTACTTCCTGTTTGTGTTACTACTTTCTTCACTTCACTGGTATGTTCTAATTTAGATTTCAGTCCTCAAACGAACATTTTCTACTACTGTTGTAATTCAGTATGCTTCTTATTTGTTTTTACTTATTATTCAGCATGTATCTAGGATCCTGAACTCCCCTCTGCATGTTAAGTTAGGATTTTATTTGTTTATGACCAGAATGTTTCTGTATACTTAGCACCCACTTCTTACATGAATATCCATGCCTATGACTGGTACATTAGTTTAATCATGGTCTTAGTTGTTTTAGGTGTTAATATAACCTAGTACTTTACTGTACCCTTAATCCTCTATACCCTTAAGAGCTTCTGATTGTATGCCTATATGTGTGTTTTCCTGCTACATGTCTGCCCTCACATGCTCTGTATTTGTCCCTCAAATCCCATTACCCCTGTATGTGATTGCTGGACTATCCCTGGTCCTTTGTGTGATGTTGAACTTCTATTCCAATCAAATTTCCCTCTTCAAAACTGTTTTCTTACTTACCTTTTCTCAAGGCTGTTTTCTTACTTAAATCCTTTTAAAAAAATAAAAAACACTCTCACATATACTCTTAGAAGTCTAGGTTATGCCCCTTCTGTGTGAGCATTGCCTTGGGATCCATGAGCTCCCTCTGAACTTTGACACACAGAGGCTGGCCATTCCACACTGCACTTACTCTATTTGGCTATGAAATCTGGGTCTGAGCACTGTCCGAGAGTCCTTGATGTCCTTAGGGAACTCTGACACACCCGGATTATGAGAAGGTTGGGATATAATACCTGACATTGAGGATTTGGAGACTTGAGCCTATTCTGTAGGCTCCATATAGTTAACTTCTTATTTTCCTTCTATTTCAGTTCAGTAATTCGTATTCAATGGCATGTAATAATTATTTGTAAATAACTCTGGGGCCGGATAGTGAAAAATGGGTAGGTGATATGCATGTTGTAGTATAATTAAGGATAGAAACCATGCCTCTAGGTTTCATTTTTCTCTATGCGCAATAGCAGTCATGTTTAGGTACACCATGTCATGAATTAGATATCATGCTACATAGTATTTATGTGTATGAAATAAGTTGCTATTATGTGATTCTGCCCATGTTCTGAAATTTCACTAGAAATACTTTCTTAGGATAAATAAACTGCAATTATGTCTCATCATGCTATACACGTAGAGATCCTATTTTAGGTAAACAACGATTAAAATCTGTCACCTATTGCTATTCCTGAAACTTTACATAATGCTATGATTCTATGTGCATTTAGAAATCATGTTTAAGTTATGATGCATCATGCTGCATTAGATATCATGCTATAGGGTTGCATCTATTTAACTGCATTTAGTCTAAACACAGAACAGTCCCATGTTCTCAGCAATTGGTAATTAGTCTTTGTACATCTTCACACCTAGAATCGCATGTTATTAGTTATAATAACCTAGATTCATTAACAAAACTGAATAATTGTTGCATGTTATCTAACACTTAGGCAAGCCTTAGGTAATTAACTTAAAAAGATAAAATCAGAACTGTCATTGTGATCATGTCAGCATGCTTAAAACCAGTAGGCAAACCTGATTAAGACCTCCTCTCTGAGTTATGCAATAATCTGTATATCACCTAGATACCATGTTTTAGGATTCTAAATTAATATAGACCTTAATTGTGTATGGGACATGTTGCTTAGATGTACTGTGTGTGGAGGAATATTTGAGCCTTTATCTGTTTTCTATGCTTTCCTTTATCTGCAGTCCTACTTGTTTTGTTATCTGTCGCCTTAGAATTGTACCTTTTAAAACCTGAGGGTCTGCCTAGTACCTCCTTTTAGGATAGAAATCCTAATTTCCTCCGGGACTGATAGGAAGGGATGGGTAACAACATGCAATAGAGGTCGAGACCAATACTCGCTTTAAAACCTTACGAGGTGGGAAGGGTAGAATATGGATATAATGATTGGTGCGCTAATACCACGTGTAGCCCCTCTTCGAGGAGTGATTACCGGGTATTGCATTGATGTGATCCATATTATTATAAACCTAGGACACCTTTATATTCTAGCTCGTAATTCCTTTTCAAAAGCTAATCTTCTTTACTGTTTTCTAAACATCTGTATGTTTAAAACATAAATCCCCTCTTATTTGAGCCTTTACTTGTTATTTGATAGTTGTACAAATTCACGAAACCATTTGGCCGGGAACTACACTTGTGGATCCTGAGGGGTGCCTAACACCTTCCCCTTAGGATAATTTCAAGCCCTTACCCAAATCTCTGGTTAGCAACGTAGTTATAATTGAACCCCTTAGGTGCCCTAACGCACAAGTTAAAATCATTAGGTGGAGACTCTTCAAAATATGCAAACCCCTTTCCCAAAAGGAAAGAGTTGTCCCAATCAATGTCATGAACCCGATATTCCGCGAGGAAGAAAAAAGGGGCGCGACAGCATGGCGACTCTGCTGGGGATATCCAGGCTTTTACCATTTCAAATTGTTTCGTGAATTTGTGCCTTTATTTTAAATACTTGCACCTTTAACTATTCCCTTTACATGCAATTAATTGTTTACTTTGGGTATTTACTTTTCTTCAAAAATGAAACTGACATGTCTCTTTGTTTCCTTTTGTAACTTCTTTAAATCATTACATATCGTTTTTACCACTTTCTTTAACATGCAAATACGTGAAAACTTGTTTTAATACTTATTGCATAAATCATGCTCAACATTCATACTCCACTCGTGCCAAACAAAATACTATAGCAACGCTTGATGGGTGGTTGCGCCCTTCCTATATTATCACCCACTAAATTCGGAAAGGCTTATTTGCGGTAAAACTAGTCGATCAGCGGTGCAGTCGACAGTCTCTGCCTTTCCCCCTTGAGTTGTCCGCTCAAGTACCGGTCTAAAACCCCATAGAAACTTTAATCTATTGCACTGTTGCATGCATCATGGTCAAACCTCGTCGAGCTAAAGTGTTGTCCGCACGATAGATTTTAAGATAGCCTTATCCAAAAGTCCACCGGGTTTCCCTAAACCCAAACAGACGCCCTCATGTTCTGTGCATTTATTTGGAGAACTAAATGCTTCATGCTAATTATTGACGATAAATAGTCAAGTCCGGTGGGGGTAAGGGCCTAACCTTATTTGCTTTGCATAAAAATGAGGCATGAAGTCCCTAGATTCGGCATGGTATCCAACATCCACCCAAAAATGTTGAGTTGGTGGGAGGATCTGCACTCTAGTGATAAAGCTATCATCAGGAAACACTTGGGTAATCTACCATCTCTTCTGGAAATCCAGCCTAACAAAATGATAATAAAGGCTGCTACTCTGTTCTGTGATCGTGGAAGGTCCGTGTTCCACTTTGGGAACATCGAAATGGCGCCTTTGATAGAAGAGATAGGAGGGCTGGCTAACCTAGTATGGGAAACTCCAGGGTTGTTGATGCCTGAGAACCGAATAGGCAAAAGTTTCCTCAAAATGATGGGTCTGAAAAAGGATGCGGAATTGGTATGTTTGGAGGATTCGTACATTCCTTTTGACTACATGTACGAAAGATATGGTTACAACAAATCATATCGTACCTACCATGACGAATTTGCTATCACCTCTCTGGGACACGTCCATCGCCGAGTGTTTGTGTTTATGATTTGCTTTTTGGGTTTGATCGTGTTCCCGATGAAGAAGGAAAGGATACATACCAGGATAGCCATGGTAACTAAGACCATAATGGAAGGGTTAGATGGGCAAGACTTCAGCATTGTGCCCATGATTGTTGCAGACATATATCGGGCCTTAGAAAGGTGTCAACAAGGAGCAAAACATTTCGAAGGTTGCAATTTATTACTTCAATTCTGTCTCATGGAACATATCCAAAAAGGCGAATATCGACAGGACATTCACCTCAGAATGTGGGATGACCACATCGCTTTCCATCACCCAAAGCGAATGAATTATATCCCTGACATGTTCGCTCAGCCTAAAAATGTTGAGGGATGGGTTGAGCTTTTTGATAACTTGACTGAAGAACAGGTTCAATGGATGTTTAAATGGTTTCCAATTGATGAGTTCATCATTCGATCCCAAGACACATCATTTCTGATACTAATTGGTCTAAGGGGGACATACCCTTACGTCCCTTTTCGAGTTATGAGGCAAGCAAGAAGGAAGCAAGTCATCCCTAGGGTCGAGAAGATGAGCCATCTTCGAGCTGACTTTCAAAATAATGACAGTCCTCACAAGTGCCAAGCTCAGCACCTGTGGCACTGCAAGGTTATACTTGAGAAAGACACCATCGAGCCAGACATGTATCACGCCGGTTATACCCCTATCTATTTTGGTTGGTTAGAAGAGGATCTGGGTGGCCAAAGTAAGCCGGGGTACGTCCGAGGTCACAGGGTTATAGATTAAAGGGCGAGGCACAAGTCAAATACAACCAACTGCGCAAAAGGATCCGGTAAAGTGAGGATGACCACTACAAGATACATGAGTCCGACAAAAAAACTGATCGAGGAATGGAAAGATATGGCTATCAACGCCAACAAAAGGCTGGGGTACTTGGAACGAGGTATAATCGAGCTGGAAGAAAAGTTCATTAAAAGGGTTGAAGATTGTCAAAAGGCTGAGAGAGCTGCAGGAGAATTCCTCACCAGAACCTACCTGTTGCTGGGACTTCGCGAGCTGGGAAAACTGTACAAGGAAAGCAAGAATGTCGAGTCTGGGGAAGGTCCTTCTGGGACCAAGTAGATAGGAGTGTCTTTATTTTTCTATCAATGTAATAAGGACAACAGCCATTAGTTACTTATATTTTTCGTCTATCGTTTAGGATTTGTCTATTTTTCTTATCAATAAAATGAGGTATTTAGCATTTTAAGTTCTCCAAATCAATTTTTCGCTAGGCCTACCTCGAGCACAAAGAGGTTCCCAACTTAGGACGCGCTTTACATTTCTGTATTATGTGTTTAAATACCGTAATATTCTTTTTCATGATCCTCACTGACTTGGTTACCTTTTGTTTTTATTTCTTTTTCTTACTCCTCTCCCCAAAGGTTTGTTCGTGCATTATGGCATCATCAGCCTATCGCACCAGATCCAAGGGCCCTCAACCTAGTCCTCCTCCTAGTCCTCCTAAGGGCAATGACAAAGGCAAAAGTAAAATGGAAGAGTCCAGCGGCACCAGAAAGCATAATGTGATTGAATGGGTAGAGGCAACTGATGGCCGAGGTATTCAAGTCCTGCATGAGAACATGTCACCACTTGAACAAAAATTGTTGAAGTTTCAGGAAGAACTCGATCAAGTCCGGAATCTGGCCAACTTGTCATTTTCCCTCAACATCCCCGACGTCAACCTTCCAAATGCTCAAAACCCCACACCTCCACAAAATATCCCAAGACAGCAAAATCATCCCGCACCTCACCATCACGCCACTCCCCTAAAGAACCAAACTCTCCCGATATAGTGCAATGCTTGCCACACCTCAAATAACACTCCACTACTAATCCTAGAACCTCCAAACCCCACAAAAGACCATTTCCACACCTATAAAAATCCCATCTATGTGGAAACCGTGACCCACTCCACTCCGCCTATCCCACAGGCATCCGAGCCTGATAAAAAGGATTTACTTATCAGGAACCTGGCCGAGGAGCTTAGGAAACTGAACAGCCGAGTCCAGGGTGTTGAAGGAACCAAGGGAATTGAAGGGTTGAATTATGAAGACCTTTGTATCCAACCTGATGTCAAACTGCCCGAGGGTTACAAACCTCCAAAGTTCGAAATGTTTGACGGTACTGGTGATCCGAGAGTCCATCTGAGGACCTATTGCGACAAATTGGTTTGCGTGGGAAAGGATGAAAGAATCCACATGAAGCTGTTCATGAGGAGTTTGAAGGGAGATGCACTGTCTTGGTACATCATCCAAGACCCCAAGAAATGGTCAAACTGGGTAAGCATGGCATCTGATTTTATGGACAGGTTTAGATTCAACACAGAGAACGCACCAGATGTGTTCTACATTCAAAATTTGAAGAAGAAACCTACAGAAACCTTTCGCGAGTATGCTACTCGCTGGAGGTCTGAGGCCGCTAAAGTCAAACCTGATCTAGAGGAAGAACATATGAACAAGTTCTTTGACTGGGCTCAGGACCCGCAGTATTACGAACGGTTAATGATGGTTGAGGGCCACAAGTTCTCTTACATCATCAAATTGGGTGAGCGGATTGAAGAAGGTATTAAAAGCGGTACGGTTACAAATTTTGAAGCCTTGCAAGCCACTAACAAGGCTCTACAGTCCGGTGATGTGTCTAAGAAGAGAGACGTGGGAGCCGTAATGGTTGCACAAAGAGCCAAGTCCCCATCAAATAGCAAACCTATCCGACACCTCCACTCACATACCATCCAACCCCGAATTACCAAGCACCCTCACCAAATTACCAAGCTCCACTCCCTTCCTACCAAGCTCCACCGCCCGCATATCAACCTGCTTCACCCAAATATTCACAACCCCCTCCTGTCTACCACACTTATAATTCCCAGCCATCCCATTACCAATCATCCCCTGCATGCCAAAACTTCCCTAGACCTCGTCCCAATTTTGATCGCCGCCCTCCAAAGCAGTACACCGCCATAGCCGGGCCCATTGACCAGCTGTATGAGAAGCTTAAAACTGCTGGTTATGTCACACCTATCCCTGCTGCCACCCCTGAGAACCCTTCTCAGTGGGTTAACCCAAACAAATCATGTGCATACCATTCTGGCATGAAAGGACACATCATCGAAGAATGCCTCTCTCTGAAGGACAAAATACAGGCTCTCATTGACAACAAGATTATTCTGGCAAAAGACCCCACTCCAAATGTCCGCAACAATCCTTTTCCAGACCATAAGGGTGGAGGTATCCATATGATTGAAATAGAACATGATTGGGATCCCAAGGGATCAATCGGGTTGATCGCAGAAGGCGATGACCCAAAGAAACCTGCAGTCACTCTCAAACCGATCATAGTCCAGATTCAACCATCTGAGGACGCTGAGGTGGATATGTCTATACCACTTGAGTTTGAAGCAGTGCCACCTCTAAAGTCACCAGTGCCAATTGAAGTTAAGTTTGCATCTCCAGCAAATGCACCGGCACCATTCGAGGTCGCAGTTTTGCCACCCCGAACACACATTCCGTTTGAAGTAAGGATGGCCGCACCAATTCCGGTGGCAATGTCAACCACGCTACCCTTCTATTCAAACGTTATCCCTTGGGACTATACAGCCGAGGCGAGAAGGAAAGGCAAGGTCAGGTCTGAGGAGGTTGTCGCAGCTCAGGGTATGACGAGAACTGGTAGGGTCTACACCCCTGAGCATCTAGCCGAATCAAGCAAGCAGGCTGCCAACCGGCCTCCCCTTATCGAAACAGGTCCCGATGACCTTTGGAGAAAGGTACAGGTTAAGGAGTATTCAATCATCGACCAGCTGAACAAGACACCGGCACAGATATCCATCCTCTCTTTGCTACAGAATTTTGAAACACACAGAAATGCTTTGTTGAAAATATTGAGTGAAGCATATGTGCCAAACAACATCACCAGCGGGGAAATGGCCAATATGGTAGGCCAGGTACTGGAAAGTCACAAAATCACTTTTCATGAGCACGAGCTACCACCTGAAGGATTGGGGCACAACAAAGTGTTGCACATCACCGTGCAATGGGAAGATCAATTCGTCACAAGGATCTTGATCGATGGAGGTTCCAGTCTTAACATCTGTCCATTGATAACACTCAAGAAATTGTGTAAAGGGCTACATGAGATAAAGGATGGAGCGATGAATGTGAAAGCCTTCGACGGTTCTCAGAGGTCCACCATGGAGGAGATTAGTCTATGTCTGCAGATAGGACCGACTTGGTTCAAAGTGGATTTCCAGGTGATAGATGTGCCAGCATCCTACAAACTTTTGTTGGGACGACCATGGATTCGTGCTTTTGGGGTCGTAGCATCATTGCTACATCAAGCGGTAAAATTAGAGTGGAACCACCAAGAGGTGATTATTCATGGTGACGGTAGCAACCCCATTTATAGTCGTCAAACTATTCCGCTGATTGACGGAAAAAGGAAGATAGGTGGAGGAACTTACCACCACATTGAACGAGTCAATGCTATCAACAAAGACAAGTGGTGGGACAACAAGATTGAGAGCATCCTGAACTGGAGAGGATATGAGCCAGGCAAAGAGCTCGGTAAGAACCTCCAAGGGATCACGAAGCCCATAAAGCTCAAGGAACATGACACCACTTTCGATCTGGGGTATGAGTACATTTGGCAGGAATTCAACGACTGGTCACCACCTTGGCGCGATCCCCATTACCCTTTGGAGCAGTCGATACCTCATCTTGAGCAGAATTTCAAGCAGGCTGGCATTGTTTATAGATCAGACGAAGAAGAAGCACTTGCAGCAATGAGGAGTTTGTTCCTAGAGGACGAGGATATGGATTTCTATGTTGTTCTCGAGAAGGAGGGGGAGGAAGGCCCTTCCATACAGAATGTAAGCAAGGGACATATCTCAAAAACTGGTCTCTCAAGACGACCAAAGCTCGACGAGCCTCGGGCAGCAAGGCTAAAATTTATTGTTTTATTCACTAAATGATTTTCCTCTTCCTGCATTTTTCAATTTCTGCAATAAGATCTTCAATGTTCAAAACAGTTATTCAATTCATCAAAGCATCTTCTAAATTTCTCTTACAAATCCGATATATTGCTATTGTTTTCTCTCATTACTTTATACAACATTACTATTACTTTTCTTGATGAACCGATGACTGTGACATGCAATGAGACAACGCAGCAAACGGACATTGATTCAGACAAAGACGACATGCCTGATGAGATTGTCAAAGAAGTTGAGAACTTTGAGAACAGACCTAAGTCTAACCTGGATGAGACCGAAGTTATCAACCTGGGGGATTCAGAAAATGTCAAGGAGACTCGCATCAGCATTCATTTGTCACCATCAGAAAAGAAAGAATACATAGAGTTTCTAAGAGAGTATGAGGACGTATTTGCAAGGTCGTATGATGACATGACTAGTCTAAGTACATCTATTGTGGCTCACAAACTGCCAACCAATCCAATGTGTCCACCGGTGAAACAAAAGCTTAGAAAGCTTAAACCCGACATGAGTTTGAAAATCAAAGAAGAAGTTACCAAACAGATCAACGCCAAAGTTCTCCAGGTAGTGGAGTACCCGACATGGTTAACCAACATTGTACCTGTGCCAAAGAAGGACGGGAAGGTCAGAGTCTGCATCGACTACCGGGATCTCAACCGGGCCAGTCTGAAAGACGACTTACCCTTGCCAAATATACACATTCTAATTGATAATTTCGCCAAGCATGAATTGCAGTCCTTCATGGATTGCTTCGCTGGTAACCACCAAATTTGGATGGATGAGGAAGATGCTGAGAAAACGACGTTCATTATGCCGTGGGGAGTGTATGGTTACAAGATGATGCCATTCGGCTTAAAGAATGCAGGGGCCACTTACATAAGGGCCATGACCACCATATTCCATGACATGATTCATAAGGAGATCGAGGTGTACGTGGATGATGTCATTATCAAATCAAAGAAAACTGCTGATCACATGAAGAATTTGTTGAAGTTCTTCAATAGATTGCGAAAATACAATCTGAAACTAAACTCCGTGAAGTGTGCATTCGGGGTTCCTGCTGGGAAGTTGCTGGGATTTATTGTGAGCCACCGGGGAATAGAATTGGATCCATCCAAGGTCAAAGCCATTCAAGAACTACCACCGCCAAGAAACAAGAAAGATGTGATGAGTTTCCTGGGGAGACTTAATTACATTAGCCGGTTTATAGCACAGTCTACAGTCATCTGTGAGCCAATATTTAAGATGATGAAGAAGGACATTATGACTGAGTGGATCGATGATTGTCAAAAGGCTTTCGACAGAATCAAGAAATATTTGTCAACACCGCCAGTCCTAGTACCGCCCGAGCCAGGCAGACCTTTGCTACTCTATCTTGCAGTATTAGATAGAGCTTTCGGCTGGGTTCTGGGGAAGCACGATGAAACAGGAAGAAAGGAACAAGCTATTTATTACCTCAGCAAGAAGTTCACTCCATATGAGGCCCGGTATTCTCTATCAGAGTGTACCTGTTGTGCTCTAACTTGGGTCGCCCAAAAGCTGAGGCATTACTTCTGTGCCTACACAACATATCTCATATCAAGAATGGATTCATTAAAGTACATCTTTCAGAAGCCCATGCCCACTGACAAGCTAGCCAAGTGGAAAATCTTGTTGAGCGAATTCAACATTGTTTACATGACTCAAAAGGCAGTTAAAGGACAAGCTCTGGCAGACCATCTTGCTGAGAATCCCGTAGACGGAGGAGGAGGTATCATTCATAAGAGAAGACATTGCAAAATCATATGATGGTTGGAGGATGTTCTTTGATGGAGCAGCAAACTTTAAGGGAGTCGGTATTGGGGCAGTCCTAGTATCAGAGATCGGTCAGCATTAACCGATATCCGCCAAACTCAGGTTCCCTTGCACCAACTATATGGCCGAATACGAAGCCTGCATCTTGGGGCTCAATATGGCCATTGACATGAGAGTCCAGGAGCTGTTAGTGATCGGTGATTCAGAATTATTGGTACATCAGGTACAAGGAGAATGGCAACAAAGAATTCCAAGATACTGTCGTATCTGCACCACGTACAGGAATTAAGAAAGAGGTTCACAAATATAGAGTTCCAACACGTCCCCTAGAATCCAGAATGAGTTCGTCGACGCATTAGATACTTTGTCCTCAATGATCCAGCATCCGGACAAGAATTTCAATGACCATATTCCCATAAAAATCCATAATCAGCCAGATTAATATGCCTATATCGAAGAAGAAGCAGACGGAAATCCTTGGTTTCAGGACATCGATAAGTACTTGGTAAAGGGAGAATACCCCGAGCTTGCAAATTCCACTCATAAACACACTCTTCGGAGATTGTCCAACAATTTCTTCCATATCGGAGGAATCCTGTATAGGAGGAATCCCGTTTTGGGGTTATTAAGGTGTGTTGACGCAAAATAAGCATCAAAACTGCTGGAAGAAATTCATGCTGGGACTTGTGGCCCACATATGAACGGTTTTTGTTTTAGCAAAGAGAATACTCCGAGCTGGTTACTTTTGGATGACTATGGAGACGGACTGCATCCAATATGTTCGGAAGTGCCACCGCTGCCAGATACATGGGAATACGATAAAGGTGCCTCCAAGTGAGCTCAATGCAACCAGCTCACCGTGGTCGTTCACCGCTTGGGGTATGGACATCATTGGACCAATCGAGCCTGCCACTTCCAATGGCCACAGGTTCATTCTGGTCTCCATTGATTACTTCACTAAGTGGGTCGAAGTAGCCTCCTACAAAGCAGTTACTAAGAAAGTCATGGCCGACTTTGTCCGCGACCGCATTGTTTGTCGGTTCGGAGTTCCAGAGTCAATCATCACCGACAATGGTTCTAATCTCAACAGTGACTTGATGAAAGCTATGTGTGAAACTTTCAAGATCAAACACAAGATTCCACATCATACAGACCTCATATAAATGGAGCCGTAGAGATCGATAACAAGAACATCAAGAAGATACTAAGGAATATGATAGAAAGGCACAAACAGTGGCATGAAAAGTTATCATTCGCTTTATTGGGATACCGCACCACTGTCCGCACATAAACAGAGGCAACTCCCTAAATACTAGTTTATGGTACAGAGGCTGTAATTCCTGCCGAAGTGGAGATTCTATCTCTAAGAATTATACAGGAAGCTGAGCTCAGTGATGCAGAGTGGGTAAGAAGCCGTTATGAGCAACTAGCCCTCATATACGGGAAGAGAATGAATGCAGTATGTCATGGTCAACTATATCAGAACAGAATGGCTAGGGCCTTCAACAAGAAAGTCAAGCCAAGACGATTCACACCAGGGAAACTGGTGTTAAAGAAAATCTTTCCGCATCAAGATGAAGCCAAGGGGAAGTTCTCTCCCAACTGGCAAGGTCCGTACATGGTTCATAGAGTGCTGACAGGAGGAGCACTCATACTTGCAGAAATGGATGGAGAAGTTTGGCTGAAACCAATCAATTCAGATGCAGTCAAATGCTACGATGTGTAATCTTTATGCTTTCTCAGTGATGTAATTTGAACTACGCCTGACCTAATTCCCGTTTAAGAGGGGATACGTAGGCAGCCCTATGGGTTCGGTCACAATTCAATAAAAATTTATTTTTCTCCGCAATTGGAAACTGGGGCAGAATTTTGAGGAGGACCCTCAAAATTTCGAAGCAAGTTCAGCCAATCACCGCGCGAGCAGCAGTCAGAGGCATCCACCCAGCAAACTAGGGCAGAATTTTGAGGAGGACCCTCAAAATTCCGCAGGAAGAGAGGTCGCAATGTCTCAAGCCGTGTCATGTCATCGGTTCATCTAAAACTATTTATATATTATACTATTACGAAATCATGCATATTTATTTTTTCTGAAGCAACTTGTTTAGAAAACGCTACCCCAATGACACAGGCAATATCATCATGATCAAGCAAACGAGCCAAGCGGAGCCAGCAGGAATGCAAACTAACCTTTCCCCTTTACAAAACTCATGATTTTTCTTTGGATGTATGCACAAAATTGTAGAAGCCCCGAAATATATTATTCGCTCCAAAGACAGACATCGTTCCTCAAACTCGTCATGCCAACACTTATTATCAGCACAATCAACGCTTCATTATCACAATGTTCTACCGTAGTTTAACACCAGCTAAGAATTTATGTTGTCCTTCCTTAATCTTGTATAAGGCTACCTTTCTGCCTTCCGAGACTAAACATTGTCTCCATCTGCATTCGCATGTTGCATAAGGCTACCTTTCTGCCTTCCGAGACTAAACGTTGTCTCCATCTGCATTCACATATTGCATAAGGCTACCTTTCTACCTTCCGAGTCTAAACTTTGTCTCCATCTGCATTCGCATATTTCATAAGGCTACCTTTCTGCCTTCCGAGGTTAAACGCTACCTCCATATGCATCTACATCTGCATTGCATAAGGCTACTATTCTGCCTTCCGAGACTAACGATGTCTCCATCTGTATCTGCATTGCATAAGGCTACTATTCTGCCTTCCGAGGCTATACGCTGTCTCCATTTGCATCTATTCCTGCATAAGGCTACTTTTCTGCCTTCCGAGGTTAAACGCTACATCCATCTACATCTGCATTGCATAAGGCTACCTTTCTGCCTTCCGAGACTAAACGATGTCTCCCATTTACTTTTCAAAATCAACCCCTATCTCTATCATTCGCTTCTTTTCGGGCTACGCTCTGCCTTTTTTAATTCGCAAGACTAAGCTCTGTCTTGTCAGCATCATGCTATTGCATCTTCATGGGCTGAAATATTGCCAACTTATCCAAAGGCGTCATCATTCGGAGGCACCATCTTCATAGCCCGAGAACACCATGTCATGGCCTGAGGATCCTTTTTTATCAGCTTGCATATCATTATTCAAAGGCATCATGGTTCGGAGGCACCATCTTCATGGCCCGAGAACATCATTTCATGGCCTGCGAATCCTGCATCAAGCAATTCATGGCCCAGGACATCATGGTCTAAAGACGTCATCCTTAACCGTCCAAAGACAGCATTCATAGTCCAACGAGAATTTGCATCATGTTTAAATTACGTAAGATATATGCTTGTTATTCATTTGCAGGTAATTCGGCTAGAAACAACCATCCAGGCTGGAGCGGTCCCGTTCCAGTTCTCCTAACTATCCCATAAGCCGTTTGATCACCCAACCCTGCACTTTGCGTCCGTCCTTGTAAAACTTCACCGGTATACTTCGCCGGTGGCTCCTGAACTACATATGGCCTGATTTCTGTAAAACCAGGGATATTTAGGCAGCTCAGAAACCAGGGTGCGACCCAAATCCCTTCAAAACATTTCGCTTGGTCAAAATTGGCCATCATATCTTTATCCGACAACTCTTTCATCCTTCCCGGGTAAAGAGGGGCAGTTGTTGATACCCAATTTTTCCTCAAAATTATTTTCAAACTTACATATTACTTTTAAAATCATTTTTTATGTGGGTGGTATTTTTTCACAATTTTTCGTATTTTTATCAACTCAGTTTTCTATTTATTTAGTATTCCTGTATTCAGTAATTATTCATAAATTATATTATAAATAATTACAAAATATTTCCCAGCTAAATATGTCATTTTAATCATATTTAATTTTATTAGGTTTTAATTATTTCACAAATTAACCAATTAGGCGCTGTTTAACTATAATTATACAAATTTTGCAACTACGGCCTAATGGCGCATTCATACTATTTTAATTCGATAATCAGTCATTTTTGTGATTACCTTAATTTTCATCTATGTGGCATTAATTTTATTTTTACATAATTATTGACTATTTTAGTAATTATTTATTTGATTTTATGAGTATTCAACTAATAGCCCCATTTAATTTAAAATCTAGCCTATTTTAAACCCAACCCATCAGATTAAACCAACCCAATACCCAACCCTTCAGTCCAATTAAATACCCAGCCCAGACCCAATTCCATACCCGACCCAACCCCAAACCAATCTGAGTCGTTGATCAAATTAGATCAACGGCCTAGATTTTCCTTAATTAATTAAAACTAACCCCCCCTTCAGCTCCGATGGCTCCCTTCATCTTCTCCGGCGACCCCTCGCCGGAGACCCTGAAACCTCCATCACCGCTGCTTCTCATGGCTCTCCTATGCCGGTGTTGTCATCCCTAAGGCCCTCAAAGAGCGAGAACCTGTCTACTTACACCCATGGTGTTCCTATCTACTTCAAGCCTCCAAAGCTTGATTTCGAGTAGGGTTTATGACCCAGAGGCTCGAGTCAATGTTGTTCGAGGCCTTTCTCATCTTCTCTGAGGTTTTTTGTAAAACCCTAATGTTTGAAACTTTCGATTCATTTAGATCTACCATAGATCTGTGCTTGTTACAAGTTATTATGAGGTTTACTTTAAAGGTTTTCGATTTTTATTCCCAAAAGGTTCTTCACTTCCAACTAGGGTTTTCTAAAACTGTTCTTCGAAAATAATTTCTTCATGTTTTAAGTGTTGACCTGTGTTTTTTCACATATGCTTAAACAGTTTAGCTAAGTATCGCTTTAATCACGATTTATTATGTTAAAACTGTAGTTTTAACCCTGTATTCTAATTCTGTGCTGTTTCTATTGAGTTGTTCTTTTGATTCGTATGTGTGTCTATTTCCCATGAGTAGTCCTTAATACTTTCTGTGTTGTTTCTATTGAGTTGTTCTTTAGATTTGTATGTGTGTCTATTTCCCATGAGTAGTCCTTAATACTTTCTGTGTTGTTTCTATTGAGTTGTTCTTTAGATTTGTATGTGTGTCTATTTCCCATGAGTAGTCCTTAATACTTTCTGTGTTGTTTCTATTGAGTTGTTCTTTAGATTTGTATGTGTGTCTATTTCCCATGAGTAGTCCTTGATATTTCTGTGATTTTACCCTACCGTACTTATTAGGGTTTCTGACTATCATCTTTTGCCTATATCATGACTACCCCTTTGTAATTATGATTTTGTCTATTACCTGCTTACTACATTCATGCTCATAATGTCATGTATTGGCCAAAATCCCTGATTCTATGTGATTCCCACTTTGTTGTGCTATCGAACCTTTGATTAGAATGCTTCTTATTAACATGCTTGAATCCCTGAATGATTGTGAGTATTACTATACTGATTTTCACACGATATTCTGATTTTGAATACTTCCTTAAATACATGAGGCTTTCCTTTAATCAACATTAATTTCGGATCCCTGATCCCCTGTAATTGATACCCTTTGCTGATTTCATACCTTTGAATTATTTCCAGGCCTTATTTTGTGGTTAATTACACTATTTACTGTCTCTTGACATTGTTTCCTTAATTGAAACTTTCTGAACCTAGCCCTAATTACCTATGCTATACTTATTTATACATTTACCTCTTTCCTTACTTGTTACCTGTTTATTATCGTTTGAAGTTAAATCCTTAATTAAGGGAGTATCTATATTGATTGATTGCACTGACTCATTCCGAGTCCCATGATTGCTGGACAATTGGACTCCTACCTTATTTTACATAGCCTTCAGTTTGTTATATATATGCTCTCTTTAGGACAGACACGTACACGAACTGATCTGTTTAATTCTCTCTCACAAATAAAAAACTCTCTGCTCTTTCTCTTCTGTGCTAAATACTACTATTCTAAATTAGCCGACTTCAAGCCAAGGCTAACTATTGTGAATCTCCTACTTGTTGTTTGTGTTACTGCTTTCTTCACTTTACTGGTATGTTCTAATTTAGATTTCAGTCCTCAAACCAACATGTTTCTACTACTGTTGTAATTCAGTATGCTTCTAATTTGCTTTTACTTATTATTCACATGATTCTAGGATCCTGAACTCCCCTCTGCATGTTAAGTTAGGCTTTTATTTGTTTATGACCAGCATGTTTCTGTATACTTAGAACCTACTTCTTAAGTGAATCTCCATGCCTATGACTGGTACATTAGTTTAATCATGGTATTAGTTGTTTTAGGTATTAATCTAACCTATTACTTTACTGTACCCCTAATCCTCTGGACCCTTAGGAGCTTCTGATTGTATGCCTATATGTGTGTTTGTCTGCTACATGTCTGCCCTCACATGCTCTGTATTTGTCCTTCAAATCTCATTACCCATGTTTGTGATTGCTGGACTATCCCTGGTCCTTTGTGTGATGTTGAACTTCTATTCCAATCAAATTTTCTTCTTCAAAACTGTTTTCTTACTTACCTTTTCTCAAGGTTGTTTTCTTACTTAAATCCATTTAAACAAATAAAAAACACTCTCACATATACCCTTAGAAGTCTAGGTTTTGCCCCTTCTGTGTGAGCATTGCCTTGGGACCCATGAGCTCCCTCTGAACTTTGACACACAGAGGCTGGCCATTCCACACTGCACTTACTCTATTTTGGCTATTAAATCTGGGTGTGAGCACTGCCCGGGAGCCCTTGAGTTCCTTAGGGAACTCTGACACACCCGGATTATGAGAAGGTTGGGAAATAATACCTGTCATTGAGGATTTGGAGGCTTGAGCCTATTCTGTAGGCACCCTATAGTTAACTTCTTATTTTCCTTCTATTTTAGTTGTGTAATTCGTATTCAATGGCCTGTAATAATTATTTGTAAATAACTCTGGGGTCGGATAGTGAAAAATAGGTAGGTGATATGCATGTTCTAGTATAATTAAGGGTAGAAACCATGCCTCTAGGGTTCATTTTTCTCTATGCACAATAGCAGTCATGTTTAGGTACACCATGCCATGCATTAGATATCATGCTACATAGGGTTTATGTGTATTCAACATCTCCACGCTTAGAAATCCTGCCTATAAGATAAATAATTACCATGAAATAAGTTGCTATCGCGTGATTCTGCCCATGTTCTGAAATTTCACTAGAAATACTGTCTTAGGATAAATAAACTGTAATTACGTCTCATCATGCTATACACATAGGATCCTGTTTTAGGTAAACAACGATTAAAATCTGTCACCTATTGCTATTCCTGAAACTGTGCATAATGCTATGATTCTATGTGCATTTAGAAATCCTGTTTAAGTTATGATGCATCATGCCGTATTAGATATCATGCTATAGGGTCGCATCTATTTAACTGCATTTAGTCTAAACACAGAACAGTCCCATGTTCTCAGCAATTGGTAATTAATCTTGTACATCTTCACACCTAGAATCGCATCTTATTAGCTATAATAACCTAGAGTCATTAACAAAATTGAATAATTGTTGCATGTTATCCAACACTTAGGCAAGCCTTAGGTAATTAACTTAAAAAGATAAAATCAGAACTGTCTTTGTGATCATGTCAGCATGCTTAAAACCAGTAGGCAAACCTGATTAAGACCTCCTCTCTGAGTTATGCAATAATCTGCCTATCACCTAGATACCATATTTTAGGATTCTGAATTAATATAGACCTTAATTGTGTATGGGGCATGCTGCTTATGTGTACTGTGTGTGGAGGAATATTTGAGCCTTTATCTGTTTTCTATGCTTTCCTTTATCTGCAGTCCTACTTGTTTTGTTATCTGTTGCCTTAGAATTTTACCTTTTAAAACCTGAGGGTCTGCCTAGTACCTCATTTTAGGATAGAAGTCCTAATTTTCTCTGGGACTGATAGGAAGGGACGGGTAACAACATGCAATAGAGGTCGATACCAACACTCGTTTTAATAACCTTACGGGGTGGGAAGGGTAGAATATGGATATGATGACCGGTGCGCTAATACCACGTGTAGCCCCTCTTCGATGAGTGATTACCGGGTATTGCATTGATGTGATCCATATTATTATAAACCTAGGACACCTTTATATGCTAGCTCGTAATTCCTTTTCAAAAGCTAATCTTTTTTACTATTTTCTAAACATCTGTATGTTTAAAACTTAAATTCTCTCTTATTTGAGTCTTTACTTGTTATTTGCTAGTTGTACAAATTCACAAAACCATTTGGTCGGGAACCACACTTTTGGATCCTGAGGGGTGCCTAACACCTTTCCCTTAGGATAATTTCAAGCCCTTACCCAAATCTCTGGTTAGCAACGTAGTTATAATTGAACCTCTTAGGTTCCCTAATGCACCGTTAAAATCGTTAGGTGGAGACTCTTCAAAATATGCAAACTCCTTTCCCAAAAGGAAAGAGTTGTTCCAACCAATTTCATAAACCCGATATTCCGCGAGGAAGAAAAAGGGGGCACGACAATGGGCAAGCCTATGATTCTTTGTGCATACATGTGAATTTTTTGTGAGGGCGAGAGTTGTTCTTTGATGAAAAGTCCTTAAATTATATTCATTCTTTAATTTGAGTGTATGGACTATTTATTCTTGTGAGGGCACTTGTTTCATGATAGATAGGTGATGTTATTAGCTTCTTTGACAGAGTAGGTGAGCGAGCTTAAATTTAGTAAGTTAGATGTCCGTCTCTGAGGTTAGGAGGTTAGAAGTTTGTTGTTTGTTGTGACTTGTATATCTTGCACGATGATAAGGAAGTGTATATCTGATGGTTTGAGTTGCTATAGGGCCTAGTTTTTAGTACCAACCGAAGTGGTGGTGTTTCTAGGCTTCATTTATTGAGAGTGATTTTAATTCTTACTTGAGGACGAGCAAGAGTCTTAAGTGTGGGGTGTTGATGTTCGGTCAAAAATACATATATTTTCTCATTGTTACCTCATATTCTAGTACTTTTAATTATCTTTTGAGTATTAATTATATTATATTATGCTTAATATTATATCTTAACTGTGTAGGAATAAAGCGTGTGCGTTTGGAAGCAATATTTAGTATGTTAGGCTAGCATGACCTGACCCGTGATTCAGTAGGCTTGAGCTAGGATTTAAACTCCATTTAAGAACGACACTTTTTAGCCAAGCCTGAGTAAGCATGTGGCTCTTTTTAGCCAAGCCTGAGTAAGCATGTGGCTCGTATGGCTTGATTGAGGCTAGGTTGGGTTGGCCGGCCTAATAAAAGATATATAATTAAAAATAAAAAAATTAAAGTCTACTAAGCTCATCATGTTAATAGATCAAGTCTTAAAATTTAAATTTTAAAAGTAAGAAGTCAACTAGTTAAGTTAAATAAAAGTAACGCTACTTCCTCAGTTCTAATCCTCTCTTTCACTCTCGTAGTTTTTCTTTTGTTTTTCTCTCTTTAGTTTTGTTATTATATTCTTAATTTTATTGTTTTGTTCTTATTTAGATAGCAATAATGTGAATGATCTGATTTACTAATTAATATTTTCATTGAGTATCAAAGTAGGTTTTAAGAACTTCTAAATGTTATCTCCATATATTCTCTGTAACTAAACCAGGAATATTAGTAATATTGTCTAAATTAATTATATAAGTATTACGTAGATATACATGTATTACAATGATAAAGACGATTACCATTAATTGTTAAGAAATTCTTAACATGATGACGCCATACAACAATTATTTATTTATTTATTTATTTATTTTTCTATGCTGAATTGCATGCTCTTTAATCTATTTAGTTGGTCTACCTTTTAAACCTAGAGTTATATATGATAAGAATGAAACTAAAGGATATCATTTTGCAACAGTTAATCTGTGTTCTTCCTTGAAAACAAAGTGTATGATAATATCTGTAGTTAAATTTATTCTAAGGACTTTATTGTATCTATACTTTTAGATACACTTAATTAGTTATTTCATTTCATATATTTTGATTTTGTTCCAAGACTAATTCCATTCATAAACCACGTGTCTATGTATTATTTTTATTTATTTTTTTGGTTATCTTCTTGTTTATTTCATCAGAAAAAGTTAGGAAAATTAATGGATAATACAAATAGTATACGTGAAGATAGTGTGAAAGTAGGTAGAACCAAAACAGAATGACGCAATTTTTAAACTTTTATGATTCTAAAAAATATCTAAATTGGATCCTATTTCTGGACATGAAAAGATAGCATGTGTGAAGAACAAATTGTACATGTTCTATAAACATTATGCAAACAAGTAAAATATATATGCTAGTGCTTCTTCTAGTAATCCGACTGTATTAAGTGAAGATAGAAGTAAAACCAACTAAGGGTTTCAAGTATTCGGCGTAAGAAATTTTTCATCTTATTGTTAGGGCGGGTAATGTGACGGTGCAGGTGCGGGGCTAGACATATGCAAAGCAGTGCGAATTTGTACATGTGCGGGTACGGGTGCGAGACGGGACGGGTTAAACTAAAAGAAAAATATTTTTTTGCGGGTGCAGTGCGGGTGGGGTGTGAGCTTAAATACTCATCTTTCACAAAATTATAAGAATATCGTTCATCAATTAACGCAAAATTATTCAGGCATTTATAAAGAAAATTTCATAATAAGCTTATGACACATATTTCTTTTATTATTTCAAATATTTGTAAATCACATTTTAATATTCTGAACAAAACGGCTTTTCAGAAAAAAGATAATTGGGTTCATATATTTATAAAGTCATCTGATCACATTCAATTTCTTTCCATAATATCTATGGAAATAATAAATATCAATGAAGAATAATACAAAAATTTAAAATTACAAATTAAAATGAAGATACAAAAAGAAATGACATTCAATTTCTTTCCATAATATCTATGGAAATAATAAATATCAATGAAGAATAATACAAAAATTTAAAATTACAAATTAAAATGAAGATACAAAAAGAAATGACATTCAATTTCTTTCCATAATATCTATGGAAATAATAAATATCAATGAAGAATAATACAAAAATTTAAAATTACAAATTAAAATGAAGATACAAAAAGAAATGACATTCAATTTCTTTCCATAATATCTATGGAAATAATAAATATCAATGAAGAATAATACAAAAATTTAAAATTACAAATTAAAATGAAGATACAAAAAGAAATTAAGCGGTAAGCTTCATTATCGGATCCATCTCTTCATCAACTACCTCGTTTGAATCGGTCAGCTACAAGAAAAAAAGGAAAAAGAAAGTTGCCCATAAAAGGAATTGTGTGAATGCAATATGATGAGGTGAATGTGGCTGTAAGATTGCTTAAGAATTTTTTTTTAAGCAAGTGACCAAATTTCGCATGAGTTTAAATACTCATTTTTCACATAACTAAAAAGGTTGCGGGACGATATGATACGGACGGACACGGGTGTGGTACGGAACGGATGAATGCAGGTTAAAAGAGCTAAGCGGGGCAGGGCGAGGCGAGGCGGGGTGGAACAGATTAAAATTTTACGGGTTAAGAGAGAACCCACCCTGCACCGCTTGCTATCCCTACTTATTGTGAATTGAATACTTTTCTAACTATGTTGCGTATTTCATTTTATTATTATTATTATTATTATTATTATTTATTTATTTATTATTCGTTCTTATATGTATTGTCATGTTTTTAATTTCACAAGAATTTAAAGTATTTCAGGATGATTTCGTCTTGGCTGGAAAGTCAGAATTGGACCTTTACTTAGAGGAATCAAAACTTGACCTTGAGAAGTTTTAAGAGATAAATGTTGTCATGTATTGGAAGGATCATTCTAGAAAATATCTCGTTCTTTCAGTGATAGCTCGTGTTGTACTTAGTATTCCAATTACTACTGTAGCGTCACAATTAACATTCAATTGATGGGCATGTTCTCACCAAGTATAGAAGTTGCACTCATCGTGAAAATGTCAAAATACTTGTTAAGACTCGAAATTGGTTGCACGACTTTTTCCAAACTCAAATTGGTATTATTTTTTATGTGAATTTGAATATTATAAGTTTTTAAAATTTATTTATGTTTAATATTTAACTAATAGACATGCATATGAATTGTAGATATAGATGAAAGATGAAGATGGTAAGACAACCCTGTCACAAGCGGAATTAAATTTATTTGAAGAAGGTGATGTGTTGGTGTTGGATATGCTATAAGCGTCATAGATATTTTCTTCAATAGGAAAGAGGTTCAAATTCAGTAAAAATAGCACGGGCTAGCCAGTCTTCAGACTGGTCATTCAAAAATAGCCAGCGTTTGTAAAGGCATTAAAAAATAGCCACTATTTTGCTGCAACACGAAAAGTTCCAGTATAATATACTGGAGATCGGTGCACCTGTATATGACTTCCAGCATATTATGCTGGAACTCCAACATGCAAAAAGTTTCAGCATAATATACTGGAGATTGGACCACCTGTGTATGAACTTCCAACATATTATGTTGGACCGGTATATTATACTGGAGCTCCAGTATATTATGCTGGAAGTCCAGTTCCAGAATATATTGGAGTTCCAGTATACTTATGACGAAACTCCAGTATAATATAGTAGAGTTCCAGTATAATTATTTACCTCGAAAATTTGAGTAACAATTAAATTTGATTTGTGGTTTTAAAGATATGTGATCTAGTTCAATACCGGTTAATAATCAAGAAATATGAAGTATAAATAAACGAAATAAGTGATTCAAACCAGTGTTACTTAAGCAGTTTCGACCTCAAGCTTAGTGACCTCGAGATGAACCAAGAACAATAAAGTAAGAACAATGAATCTAAAGGACAGCTCCGATGAACAACAAGTGAGAAAAATAGGATAGTATAGTCTTTGCCAATGATTAGCTGATCCTTACAAATGATTGGGGTCCCCTTTATATAGGAGGAGAAACCTAAATAAGGTACATTTCTATTTACAGTAAAGAATCTTATTAGGACAGTTGTGTAACCACCTGGTACGGATTTGTACTAATTCGTACAAATCTATTCTGGGATTTACACCATGATCTTGGGGACGTGGCGAGAATCTTGTCCTTTTGTAACAAACTCATAACGGTACTATTCTTGAATCGACTGCACTCGGCTTCGATGCTCCTTGAGCACTAAGGTCTTCGAGCCTCTTGTTCTGCCTTCGAGCCTGAGCCAGGTCTCTACCAAACTTCAGCCCTCGATGCAACCTCCCAAGCCTATAAACCCGGGGTCATAATATTTTGACCGTATAAAGATAGTCCCTGCGTTTCTTAGAATAAGATGATAAGAAACGATTTGAATCTTGAGTTTCCGAAGTCCTTGATAATGACATCATCCCTATGACATAAGCGTTGAAGTGACCAAAATGTCCCATCGGTCCGCCTCTCCAGAACATTAAATGTGCATCAATGTTGATCGGCCACTAGTGCCACCGAACGGTCGCCGATTTTTCTATAAATACTTGTTTGTTTGCTTTGTTGAGGATTTTACTTCCATTTGCTCCACCTTTGATTTTTTCTTCTCTATATTTTCTCCTCTTTCTCCACCAGTTCTCCGCTTCCTTAATGCTAAACCGTTGAATCTTATTTCCCTCAGCCTATCTTGACCAGAATCTATGGCTAAAACTTCTAAAGTTGTTCCTCAAAAAGAGGTGTTGGCCCATGTCACTGAATGGGTTTTGAAGATTGACAAATGTTGACAAGTTGAACCAGGTCCATCAAGCATACACACCTGAACGGAGCAGTTGGCACAAGAATCGTACAAGCATAGGAGATATCAGTGATTGCTGAGTATCAAAGAACTAAGAAGATGTTTCCTAATACGAAAACATTGCAAACTGATGAAGATAATAGAAGTTGAATTCAGCAAGGACAGAAACGAAGGAAGGAAGTTGAGTTTGATAAGAACTTGTTCTCCCAGGTAGAATCGGACCAGAACTCAACAACTGACTCTATAAATACTCAAAGTATTACTGTTGAAATTCACAACACACAAAGACGCACAAAGACTAAATTGAATTTAAGTTCTGAAAGCAAAATTCCCAGGATATTTGCAAGCAGAAGTATTGTGCAAACACTACAGTTCAACTAGAAGAAATAGTTCCATTCGTTTATCATTGAGTCTAGTTGGTTGTAGTAGGAGTTTTAACATTGTATCTTTTCAGCTTTCTTAGAAGCAAATTGTAATAGGTACACACTGTTCAAGTTTGAGTTAACTTGAAGTCTGTAGAAATTAGCTAGAGGCTAGTTAATACAAAGAGGATTAGAGTTAGTCCTAGGATTACAAAAGAGTTTATTTTGTAAGTCCGTTTGGCTTAGAGTTTTTAGTGAAGTGTTTGAGCAAATCCTACTGAGGAGTAGGTCGTGGTTTTTTCACCTTTTGAGCCAGGTGTTTTCCACGTAAAATATCTATGTCTTTACTTTACTGCTTTATTATGCCGCAAATAGTAGTAAGTAGTACACCAAGAAGAACCAGGTTCTTCTTATTAGACAGCACTCGAAAATTGGGTACTGCACAATTAACTTATAATATTGTGTAGTATTGAAGTCTAAAACATCAATAGGTATCAGAGCAGGTTATCCTTGAAAAGACTAATACCTTTGAAAAGATCAAGATGAGTGCACCACCTGGGAACTGGGAAGGTCAATCAACTGCAAGGCCACCACTCTTCAATGGCCAGTACTATTCTTGGTGGAAGAATAGAATGAAGGACCACCTTATTGGAGAGGACTATGAACTCTGGGACATAGTCACTGATGGACCACTTGCAACAATGAAGAAAACTGCTGAAGGTGTAGATGTACCTAAGACTAGGGCTGACTGCACGGCTGAAGATCTGAAGAAATGGGAGAAGAATGCCAAAGCAAAGAAGTGGCTAGTGTGTGGATTAGGACCAGATGAATACAGTAGAATCCAAAGCTGCACCACTGCCAAGGAAATCTGGGATACTCTACAAGTAGCCCATGAAGGAACAACTCAAGTGAAGAGGTCTAGAGGTACACTACTATACTCTCAGTATGAAAACTTCACTATGAAATAAGGAGAGACAATTCAAGAAATGTACACAAGGTTCACAACCTTGACAAATGAACTCAAGTCTCTTGGAAGAATCATACTTGAATAAGACAAGGTAGTGAAGATCTTGACAAGGGTTCTGCCTATCTCCTGGGAAAGCAAAATCACTGCTATCCAGGAATCCAAAAATATGGCAACCCTTAGACTGGATGAGTTGATTGGAAACCTCACTGCTTATGAACTCAGAAGGCAAACCATGAAGATGGATGTCCCAAAGAAGGAGAGAAGTCTAGCACTAAGAATCACCGAGGGAGAAGATCTGGAAGATGATGAGATGGCCATGATCACCAAAGAATTCAGAAACTTTCTCATGAGAAAGAAAGGTATTTCTAGAGGAGGAAACTACAACAAAGCAAAGTCCCTAGAAAGACCAACCAACGAGGGATGCTATAAATGTGGTAAGACTGACCATCTCATTTAAAACTGTCCTCAGTGGGAAGTAGAGTGGAAAAAGGAAAGATATGAGAGAAGTAACAGGAGGAAGGAACAAGTTCAACCCAAGACAAACACAACAAAGGCTATGGTTGCTGCTTGGGGGGAAAGTTCAGATGAAGAATCAGAAGATGGGGAGACTGAAGACCATGCACTCATGGCAATTGGAGAATCTGACAAGGAATCACATGAAGAACCACAGGTTCAAGTGAGAGGAGGCAGCCAGATTTGGTACTTGTATAGCGGTTTCTCTAAGCATATGACTGGGACCATGAAACAATTCCTTTCACTTGAAAGTCTCAAAGGAAGAAATGTCTCCTTTGGAAACGGAAAGAAAGGTGAAATTATTAGGGTTGGTAAGGTACGTAAGGATGATACACAATCTATTGAACATGTGTATCTGATAGATGGCTTGAAATATAGTCTGATTAGTGTATCACAACTATGTGACAGAGGTAACCTGGTTGCTTTTACTTCCACAAGATGTTTTGTGATTAACGTCCTTACTGACAAGATTATTTTGCAGGGAAAAATAATGAATAACATCTATTTCATAGATTTGTCCACACTTTCTGAAAATGAACTCACTTGTCTAAGTGTGTTGGACACTGATCCCCTCCTGTGGCACAAACGACTTGGTCATGCAAGTCTAACTCAGCTTAACAAACTAGTCTCTAAGGACTTAGTGGTAGGACTTCCTAACATTAAGTTCAAGGAAGACAAAGCTTGTGAGGCATGTTCCAGGGGGAAGCAGGTAAGGTCCTCTTTCAAAAGTAAGAAAATGGTCAGTACCACCAGGACGTTGGAACTGGTTCATATGGATATATGCGGTCCTATGAGAACTTCAAGTAGAAGTGGTAAGAATTATGTGATGGTGCTAGTTGATGATTTTTCAAGGTTCACTTGGAACTTATTCCTATCATCTAAGGATGAAGCATTTGATATGTTCACATCATTTGTTAAGAAAGCTCAAAATCAATTGGGACATCAACTGGCATCAATAAGGTCTGACCATGGTACTTAGTTTGAGAATACCAAGTTTGCTGAGTTCTGTGATGAACATAGTGTCAATCACAATTTTTCTGCTCCTAGAACCCCACAGCAAAATGGAGTTGTTGAAAGGAAAAACAGAACTCTTGAAGATATGGCAAGAACCATGCTTCTATCAAGCAAACTACCTCACAGCTTCTGGGTAGAAGAAATTAACATTGCATGCTACATTATTAATAGATGCATGACCAGACCTCTGGTAGAGAAAACTCCCTATGAATTACTTAAAGGGAGAAAGCCCAACATATCCCATCTTAGGGCTTTTGGATGCAAGTGTTATGTGCATAATAATGGCAAAGATTCTCTAGGAAAATTTGATCCCAGAAGTGATGAGGGAGTGTTGTTGGGATATTCAACACATAGCAAAGATTATAAAATATACAATAAAAGAACTATGTGTGTAGAAGAAAGTGTACATGTTGTCTTTGATGAAACTAACATTTTATCTGAGAGACAGGAACCAGAAGATGAGGAGCTTGGACTGGTGAGGAGTAATGACCACATTGAAGCACCTATGGTAGATGGAACAGGTGATGGACCAGGTTCAAAAACCCCACACAACTCGACATGGGGAATTCTACATGAAAGTACTGGCCCTGATCCTGTTCCACAACTACAAGACAACATGGAACAATCCAGAAGTGAACACCTGGTACTCAAACCACACAGATATCAGAGTTCTCACCCTCTTGAGAACATCATAACTGACTTGAGATCTGGAATCAAAACTAGATCCTCTTTGAAAAATCTGTGCGCATTTGATGCATTTCTATCCTTGATTGAACCAAAGAACATTGATGAATCCCTGCAAGATGCTGATTGGGTAACAACCATGCAAGAAGAGCTGAATCAATTTGAGAGGATTCAAGTATGGCACTTGGTACCCAGTTCACTAGACAGATCAGTAANGTAAGGCTAGACTGGTTGTTCAAGGATACAACCAAGAAGAGGGAATTGACTATGATGAGATCTTTGCTCCTGTGGCAAGATTGGAGGCAATCAGACTTCTTATAGCATTTGCTGCACACATGGAATTCACTCTTCATCAGATGGATGTAAAGAGTGCCTTTCTTAATGGCTATTTGAAGGAAGATTTATTTGTAAAACACCCTCTTGGTTTTGAAAGCAAAGAGTCACCTGATCATGTATATAAACTTGACAAGTCTCTCTATGGTCTCAAGCAAGCACCTAGAGCTTGGTACGAGAGATTGTCAAAATTCCTGCTGGAACATGGGTACAAACGAGGCAAGATAGACAGTACTTTGTTCCTAAAGGAAAAGGGAAAAGATCTTCTGATTGTGCAAATATATGTTGATGATATCATATTTGGGGCAACTACTGAAAAGCTTAGCAAGGAATTTGCTACATTAATGGGGAGTGAGTTTGAAATGATTATGATGGGGGAGCTAACCTTCTTCTTAGGTTTGCAAATCAAACAAACTCCACATGGCACAATGATACATCAACAGAAGTATGTGAAAGAACTCCTCAAGAAATTCAAAATGGAGGATTCAAAGGAGATAGATACCCCAATAACCACAACTAAAAAATGGGATGTGGATGAACCTGGTTCATCCGTTGATCAGAAGACATACAGAAGGATGATTGGGTCTCTACTCTATCTTACTGCAAGTAGACCTGATATTGTGTTCAGTGTGGGAATATGTGCTAGGTTTCAAGCCAATCCAAAGGAGTCCCACCTCACTGCAGTAAAAAGAATTTTAAGATATCTGAAGGGCACAACTGAACTGCGCCTTTGGTATCCTAAAGGTAGTAATTTTGACCTTGTAGGATATGCTGATGCTGACTATGCAGGTTTCCTGGTTGACAGGAAAAGTACTTCAGGCATGGCTCACTTTTTGGGCTCCTGCCTTGTCTCTTGGGCCACCAAGAAACAAAATTCAGTAGCTTTGTCTACTGCTGAGGTTGAATATGTGGCTGCAGCCTCTTGCTGTGCCCAGTTGCTATAGATCAAGCAACAACTCCTGGACTTTGGTATTGATGTGGGATGCATTCCTATTTACTGTGATAACACTAGTGCAATTAGTATGACTAAGAACCAGGCTCATCACAAGAGAACTAAGCACATAGATGTTAGGCACCATTTTCTGAGGGATAACTATGAAAAGGGAATGATCTCAATCGAATTCTGTGCTACTAATCGTCAAATTGCTGATATATTTACCAAAACATTAAGTAGGGAGCACTATGAGAGAAACATGTTAGAATTAGGTATGATTAAGATCACCTAATTGAAAAAAAAGGGAAGTTTTTTTTTTGGCTAGAAAATTTTAATTAGATACTTAATCAGATTAATCATTGCTCAGTACTATGTCTTTATTGCCATACTCTTCTGCCATGTATTAATATGATTCCCTAGTCACTAATGATGTTTCTCTATCTTTGTGAATTAAGGCAAAATAAAGATTTTTAACAGGATGAACCTGGTTCATCCATGCTGGTTTACATGACTGACAAGGTACGTTCTCATCTCCATACATGTATTAATTCAAGTACAGTCATACATGAGCAGGACTCTATCCATTTATGGTTCAAATTCATTTATCGTACTTACCCAAATAAAGAACCAGTTTCAAGAAGTCCCGCCTCAATTAATTAGCCTAGTTTTAGGAGGAAAGTAACTGTCTAATCAATGTCCAACCGCTGACAGTTCTTAATCGATTGGGATCCTACTTTGTTAATACACTTCCGTTGTAATCTCCCCAACCATGAGTTATAAATAGACCATCATTACCCATTGTGCATAAAACAACAGCCGAACCTTGTTCAACTTACTCAACTCAAAATCCCTACTGCCTTTTATTTTCTTCTCTCTCTAACAAAATCAAAATCATGTCGTCTCCTCCACCATCTTCTTCTGAATCATCCCCAAACAGAGATTATGATGGGGGACACTATGAATCCAACTCAAACTCTCCCTCAGTTTATAGTTCCGAGTCTCCTAAAAAAATCATCAACCCCAGAACACTCTACAATCCCTGAACCCACACCAAACCCTACTCCAGCCCCCAAAACCCGTCGTGTTAAGGTTCTTGCACGCAAATCTGTGGCTTCTGGTTCAAGAGCAAAATTCTTGGAAGAATTGTTACATGCTGAGGAAGGCTCCAAACCAGAATCATCCAATGATTCATTTAAATCAACCAATGAATACAAAGCACATGGTTCATCCAGTGCTGAGAAAGGTAATACTGAAGTTACCTCTGATTTAAATTCTGCTGAAAACCAATTTATGTTGGTGGGGTCTGTAGTGGATGTGGAAGTTCCAAGAAGGAAAAGAAAATTTGGGAAAGACAAAAATCTTGAGAACGAGAGAGAAGTAGATGTGAGGGGATCTGGGGAGGATGGCACCACGCTTGCAATTTGTGGCCCCATTCTTGAAAATCTTGAAGAAGATGGTTTTAGGGGGAACTACTGAAGTTGAGGAAGTTGTTGTTGGGTTGGAGAAGTTAATGAAGGAGATAGATGAACATGTTTCTTCTGGGGAAGAAACTTTGGCTGAAAGACTGAAGAAGTTGGGGGACTCATACAACCCCAAGAAGAGAAGGACTCCAAAGTCCAAAAAGGCTAAAGCCTCAGTTCCTTCAAAGAAAAGGAAGACTGTTGATTCTGTTGGTTTACATGTTCCTAGGGTACGTGCTACGAGAAATATTGTACGAGAAGAGGAGGAGAAATTGGAAAAAGCTCTGCAAGAGAGCAAAAGAAAGAAGGCAGATAAGGGAAAATCAAAGGCAGGGGAACCTGTTATTGTTGACGATGAAGAGTTGTTGGACCTGGTCCAACAAGAAGAGGAGGTTGTTCCAGCGGTTATCAAGACACCCAAGCCCAAAAAGGCTAAGACTTCTTCAAAGAAGTCAGCTACTGTGTCCATCACCACTAGGAGTACTGCTTCGAGGACAAGGTCTAAGATAAAGAAGGTGAAAAAAGTACAGAGAATTGAGAGGGATGATGATCCAGAATGGAGTGGAGAGGAAGAGAAGGAGGTTGGAGAAGTGTCTACTGACAAATTTGCCATGTTTGGCAAGAGAAAAATCTTGAAGGGAAAGTTATTTGAAGGAATTGGAGGAGCCTGGAATGAGGTATTTACTGGATTTTCTGGCAGCGCAGGGCTGAAGGACATGGTCCTTCGCATGGAAGGAAGGTTGGTCAGAAATGAAGTTGTGGAGTTCATGGGGAATGCCACAGTAATTGGAGGCAGGGTCACCTCATTGGTCAAGGGAGTTGAAGTCTTCTTTGATGCTCAAGACCTGGGAATCATTCTAGACATTCCAGCTGAGGCTTATGAAGACTACACGAAGCAGAGATGGCCTTGTTTAGATGGAATGGCCTCAGCTCTCAATATCTCCAGATTCTTCTGCGACAATGAGAAGGAGCTTGAACCCAGGGCTGTGTAAGCTTGAACCCAGGGCTGTGTATAAGAGTGAGATGAAGCCTGAGCACAAGTTGTTCTTTGAATTTGTGATCAAATTCCTGCTGCCCAGACACGAACGAATACACACTGCTAACTACATGGATTTAACCCTCATGGAGTGTCTGTAAAGAGGCAAGCAGATCAATTGGCCAGCTTTTATCATCCAGCTCTTGGATAGAGTGGTGAATGGAATCAAAGCCCCTGCGATCCCTTATGGCTTTATTTTGACTGCAGTTCTTGCTCATTTTGGAGTTCCTACAAAGAAGGGTGAGATGGCTACTGCTAAGGATTTCTTTGGGAAGGACACTTTGCTGTCTTGTGATTATACTGTCTATACCCCGGCAGATGAACCTGGTTCATCTCGGAAGCAACCAATCAATAGAAAGGTCCGTACTCTGGTGCAGGAAAGCGAGTTAAAGGATATGGAGATCATTCGACTGAAGTCTCGCTTAATTGAGGTGGAAGCTGAGCGTGATGCTCTCAAAGCTGAGTTAGCAAAGGAGAAGGAGAAAAATGAAGGTGTTTTACACCAAGTGCTGTCACTTCTACAAACCAAGAACCCAGCCTCATCTGCACCCTCTCAGCCTTAGGAATGTCCAGTGCTACCCCCTCCAAACCAATCAAGTGCCCAGTTCGGGACAGTGTCTAGTTTTTGTTTCAGTTTTTATTCTGTTTTTCTCATGTTTTGGCTGTTTTGATTTTAATCTGTTTGGTGCTGATCTGAAAGCTTGCTGTTTTGAAAAATGTCTCAATTTCTTATTTAGCTTACATTATTAGTTTCTTGTGATGATTAATCATGTTTGCACCTGCAGTTGCCTAAATTGGCCATGAGTAAGAATTAAAAACTAGTAAGTATCATTTTGCAACTTTTTGATGATGCCAAAAGAGGGAAGATGTGTTGTGTGTTGTGTGTTTCAAAATTTTCAAAAGTGATATTTATAACCTAATGAACCTGGTTCTCAATGATTAATGCTTACAAATATACAAAGTGTTTGAAGTGTATACAGGATAAAAGCACAGAGTTTGTCATTATCAAAAAGGGAGAATTTGTTGGCCCATGTCACTGAATGGGTTTTGAAGATTGACAAATGTTGACAAGTTGAACCAGGTCTATCAAGCATACACACCTGAACGGAGCAGTTGGCACAAGAATCGTACAAGCATAGGAGATATCAGTGATTGATGAGTATCAAAGAACTAAGAGGATGTCTCCTAATATGAAAAGAATGTAAACTGATGAAGAGAATAGAAGTTGAATTCAGCAAGGACAGAAACGAAGGAAGGAAGTTGAGTTTGATAAGAAATTGTTCTCCCAGGTAGAATCGGACCAGAACTCAACAACTGACTCTATAAATACTCAAAGTATTACTGCTAAAATTCACGACACACAAAGACGCACAAAGACTAAATTGAATTAAGTTCTGAAAGAAAAATTCTCAGGATATTTGCAAGCAGAAGCATTGTGCAAAGGCTATACTTCAACTAGAAGAAATAGTTCCATTCGTTTATCATTGAGTCTAGTTGGTTGTAGTAGGAGTTTTAACATTGTATCTTTTCAGCTTTCTTAGAAGCAAATTGTAATAGGTACACACTGTTCAAGTTAGAGTTAACTTGAAGTCTGTAGAAATTAGCTAGAGGCTAGTTGATACAAAGAGGATTAGAGTTAGTCCTAGGATTACAAAAGAGTTTATTTTGTAAGTCCGTTTGGCTCAGAGTGTTTAGTGAATTGTTTGAGAAAATCCTACTGAGGGGTAGGTCGTGGTTTTTCACCTTTTGAGCCAGGTGTTTTTCATGTAAAAAATCTATGTCTTTACTTTATTGCTTTATTATTCCGCAGATAGTAGTTAGTAGTATACCAAGAAGAGCCAGGTTCTTCTTATTAGACAGCACTCGAAAATTGGGTACTGCATAATTAACTTATAATATTATGTATTATTTAAGTCTAAAACATCAAGAGGGAACTTCCTCTTCTTCCTCCCGTCCGTCCGGTGGCAGGGCGGCGGCCCTTCACGAGATCGTTCCTGGTGGTTGTATTTTAAAGAAGGACTTTACCGTCGAACATCCACTCGATGTTCCTGGTCGATGTGAGCATGCCTCGAGGTATATCTATTTGATATCGAAGGGCCACCTCGATACTCTGAAGAAGGATTGTCGTTGGGGGAAGAGGTCGTGGTACAGATCCCCACCCAAGACGAGGACATTACTACCCACGTGGAGGGGTTTTTAAGTGTGTACAATTATCCTTTCACACTAGGTCCCCTTGATCCAATAGTGATTTTCTACAAAAAGTATCAAGTTACCGTTGGTCAGATCCATCCGTCTTTCTGGCACATTGTGGTAATGCTTTGATACTTCACCAACAAGGCTGAGGGGCTCGAGCTTACCCTTAGCCATCTTATTCGCTTGTACTGACCCCAACTTTTTCGAGAATTGATTAAACTCCAACGTCGGTTGACAAAATCTTTCTTCACCAGTAGTGACGAGGATAGATATCGAGGCTGGATGAGACGGTTCATCCGAATAAGAACCATCATGTCATCCCCGAAGAGCAAATGTCGTTCCCCGAGATGTGGAACTTCGACTGTAAGTGGAGCCCATTTCTTTTAGCAAATTTCTGCACTTTTACTATACTTTGACTAACATTATTCCTTATATTTTGCAACGGTCCCTTGGATGCCCCAAGATATTTCCGATCTCGAGGATTGTGTTCGAAAGCTAACCGCCACCGCACCGCATGACAAACGCAAGTGGCGTTACCTGTCGAAGGACAAGTGGGAAGCCAAACACCATGGTAAGATTTCTGATATTTTCTTCCTTATCAGGGGATGATTCATTTATGACACTTAGCTTCTATTGATGCAGGCATCAGAGGTTTCTCTGAGATGAGGCCGGCCCTTCATGGGGAGAAAGCCGAATCTCCGACCTCGAAACCGAAGAAGGACAATAAGAGGAAAATGCCTTTGAATCCCGAAGATCCTCAAATCAAAATGGGACCTGCTCGGAGGTGTAGGACTAACGTCATCCCGGTGGATATAGATTCGGTCCACCAGCTAATGGAGGAGGATGATGGAGAGGGTGAATTTTCGGCTTTAATGACTTGAACAAGGAAGCCGACCGAAGCTTCCAACACCTCCAAGTCTGGAGTTACACCCCGAGGCGAGGAGACCTCGAAGAAAAAAGCTCTTGAATCGTCTGAGGTGGTAATTGTTCCGCAGTCCCCGATGATTACTACAAAGAAAACAAACTCTGAGATACCCACGATCGAACAAAGCGCATCGGTTGATTTTCCCAGGGCCATGACAATCGGTCCTTCTTCATCATTACCGCCCTACTATGAAGAGGCCATAAGGGAGTCTCAAGCCCTGAAAATGCCCGAGTTAGGCGGAGTCCCTAGTGAGGACAATCCTTTCCAGAGTTGTTTCACTGGGGTTGATGATGATGATCTTATCGATGCGTCCTCGACCTTCGAAGAGGTCCAACGTCTCTTCTCTGAGGTAAGCCCCATTTCTTAATGCTGCAACTCTTTTAATATTGTAATTATCTTTGTTTTGACTGATCTCCCCATTTCTTCGTAGGCTTTTATCAAGTTTAAGGCCAAGTTGAGCCAATGTGAGGCCAAGCTGAACAAATCCTTGGGTGAAGAGAAGGCCATGAGGCTTCTTTATGATAAAAAGGAGTAGGATCTTATAGACCTTCAGGCGGAGTTGACCAAGGCTCGAGAATATGAGGACGAGATAGAGAAGCAGGTAACTAATATTTTGAAAGAGTATGGCCTTCCCCTCCCAACTTCGGGAGTTAATAATTCGATGTCTCAGCTGCAGCAGTGGAAAGAAAAGATGGACCTCCTGGCTGCGGCGAAGGAAGTTGCACTGTCAAAGCTAGTTGCTGCCAAGATTCAGCTTCGAAATGCCAAGGAGAGCAGTTCGGTCCAGACCGAAAAAATTGCTGAGCTTGAGGCCAAACTTGCCAAGGTCGAATCCGAAGTTGTTGAAGCCAGGGCTGAGGCTCAGAAGATTCAGATTACGACTGATAAAATTGTTGTCGTATATTTGAAGGACACCGAAGCTGCTCAAACGGAGCTGAGAGAAGCTGTTGCTCGGGAAAAACTAAGCAACGACTACGCCAGGTACCGATCTCGGAGGGAGACTCTCGAGGAAGTACATACTAGGGACTTCGATCTATCCGAGGAGATAGCCAAAGCCAAGGCGGATGAAGATGATGCCCGATTCCTCGTTTCTTCCGATGATGATGATGATCCCGAAGGCGAACAAGGTGGGTCCGAAGATGAGGAGAGGGCCAAAGAAGAGACTACTCCTGATGGAAAAGCTATCCCTGAGGGGGAAGTAGTTCCAGGAGAAAAGGTTGCCCCCGAAGGGGAGGATGCTCCCTCGATCTAGATAGGATTTTTCTTTTTGTATTTTTCTCTTCTGATGATCTTTTTTACATATCATCTTTTGAATATATATAAGATAATTTCCCTGAATATTTCCTTCATGTTTTTACCTTTACAATTTCTTGCACTATTTTCTTCAAAGTTATCGCGGCTGGGTTCAAGTAAGATTCGAACCTTTAGGATATATACCCTTAATGTGGATCGATGATATGTCTTAGAGCCATAGTCAAAAAATATCTGTTTGGACTTGGGATGATCGAATCCTAGGGTGAAATCTCGAACCCTTAGTGCATCGATCTTTAGACTTTTTTATATCGGCCCTTAGGCTCTTTTATATCGGCTATGATTTTTCCCTCTATTTGGTTGAAAGACTTAGTTAAAATTTCTTTATGCCTTAGCATGTGCTTCTTGTACCTTTTGGGTTTTCCGAAGGTTCGACCAATCAGAACCTCATTCGTAATCTGTTTGTGGTACGATAACTGAATACCTCTTGAGGCTTTTTCGAAGGCTAATTTTATCGAAGCATTTAAATTATTCGTGGGCTGATTTTATCGAAGCCCTTTTTGATTTTGTAGAGAGTAACCTAGTTTAACCGGTTTTTCAAAGTATTCGAAAGCCTTTAACTTATGGAAGAAGTCGGACGTCTCCGAGCCGCGTTATTTCAGCCG
Organism: Nicotiana knightiana; assembly: GCA_005239525.1. Lineage (NCBI taxonomy): Eukaryota > Viridiplantae > Streptophyta > Magnoliopsida > Solanales > Solanaceae > Nicotiana > Nicotiana knightiana. The sequence continues at coordinate 69,713 of ML375804.1, forward strand.
TAGCCTTTTTTTTATATGACCATAGTTTTTTAATAAGGTTGTAGCCTTTAATATGGCCGTAGCCTTCGGGTATGTCTCTTGGACTTGTTTCCCGATAACCCTTTGGACTTGTTCAAAATGTTAGTCCTCGAGTATGATCGACTTGGCCTTTATGTCGAGGGTTGCCTCTTTGAGGTCTTATGAGTTTTAAGTTTGCATAGTTCCAAATAGTTCGAATGTGTTTGACTATTGATGATAGTCCCCAAGTGGTCGGGATGTACTTGTGTCTTGGCTCTTGAGCCTTTTCTCATATAGAACCGTAAGTATGGAGCAACAAATTTCTTCAAGACATGAGATGTTTAAATAGAAAAAGGTGTTTCTTTTAATATCCCGTATTGTGTGTACATGTCTTGCCTTCGAGGCTCGGTATACCTATGTGGGCACGGTTCCTTTGACAGTTTGTCCCATTACAAAGTTTCCCTATCGAGGCCTTCTTAGGCGTGAAGCATTTTCCTATTTTCCATTAAAATATCAGTCCCTAAGGGGTGATGCCCCACAGTATTCGAGGTGTATTGAAAAAAAGCCTTGGATACTGTTGAGTTCTCTTTAGGTAGAATATAGTTGTTGCCTCGTTAACAACCTTGCTGGAAAAACCCATTTGGGATAAAACCCGATCCAAGGGAAAAAGAGTGCAACGCATGCTTCAAAACCTACAGTCTTCGAGTAGAAGGATGTCTCGATGTCTTTGGTCGAGCACCTGCAGTGAGTTAGTCTTGAAAACAAATGAAAAAAGGAGAAGATTGTACCTTTAGCAATAATACCGTTTGAGTAGTGATACATTCCAATTGTTTGGTAGTTGTTCGCCTTCCATTGTGCTAAGTTTGTAAGATCCCTTCCCTACGACTCCGATGACTCGGTACGGTCCTTCCCAATTAGGGTCTAATTTTCCTTCATTTGGGTCTCGAGTATTGAGGGTGACCTTCCTTAGAACTAAGTCCCCGATTCTGAAGTGGCGAAGGTTCGCCCTTCTGTTATAATACCTCTCGATCCTTTGCTTTTTTGCGGCCATTCAGAAAAGTGCAGCTTCTCGTTTTTCATCTAGTAGTTCGAGACAAGTGTTCAGTCTCGTGGTTTGAATCCTCGGTGGTGTGCTGAAACCTGACGCTGGGCTCTTCGACCTCGACCGAAATCAATTCTTTGGACCTTTATACCATGGAGAACGGATTTTCCCCTGTGCTTGATTTCGACGTTGTTCGATATGCCCATAATACCTCGGTCAATACTTCTCTCCATTTCCCTTTAACATCATTCAACCTTTTCTTCAAGTTTTGGATAATAGTTTTGTTGGTGGACCCGGCCTAGCCATTTATGCTTGGGTAATATGGCGTTGATAAAATCCTTTTTATCTTGTGATCTTCGAGAAATTTTTTCACTTTGCTGCCGATAAATTGCTTCCCATTGTCACATACTATTTCAGCGGGTATCTCGAACCGACACATGATGTGGTCCCATATGAAATCTATGACTTTTTTTTCTCTTTCTTCCTCGAAGGCATGCGCTTCTACCCACTTTGAAAAGTAATCAATCGTGAACAAAATAAATTTAACCTTACCTGGGGCCGTTGGTAGAGGGCTGACTATGTCCATTCCCCATTTCATGAAAGGCCACGGGGATAGGACCGAATGAAGTTGTTCCCCAGGCTGATGGATCATCGGTGCAAACCTCTGGAACTTATTACATTTTTTGACAAATTCCTTAGTATCTTTTTCCATGTTGTCCCAGTAATACCCTTCTCTAATAATTTTATGAATTCAAGACTCGGCACTGGAGTGATTCCCTCAAGTAACTTCGTGGACTTCTCGTAAAACATAATCGGTGTCCCCCGGCCCCAAACATACCACCAATGTCCCATCGAATGTTCTTTTGTATGACGTTCCGTCTCTATCCAATTCAAACCTAGCAACCTTGGTTCGTAGGGCCCTCGATTCTTTATGGTCCGAAGGGAGTTTTCCATTTTTCAAATAATCGATGAACTTGTTCCTCCAATCCCAAGTCAGGCTTGTAGAATTTATCTCGGCATGACCCTCTTCAACCACAGATCCCGATAATTGAACGACAGTCCCCAGGATGATATCATCTTCTTCAACCGAGGATCCCAAATTAGCAAGTGCATCGGCCTCATTGTTTTACTCTCGAGGGATATGGTCTAGCGTCCACTCTTTGAAGCAGTGTAATGTTACTTGCAGCTTGTCCAAATATCTTTTCATTCTATCTTCTCAGACCTCAAAGCTTTTGTTTACTTGATTCACTACCAGAAGAGAGTCATATTTGGCCCGATAACCTTTGCTCCTAGGCTTTTGGCCAATTCGAGACCTGCAATCATAGCCTCATACTCGGCCTCGTTGTTAGTTAATCTAGAAGTTTTGATAGATTAACTAATGACACTGCCCGTAGGTGGTTTTAAGACAATATCGAGTCCGGACCATTTCACATTCGAGGCGCCGTCTGTGAAAAGGGTCCATACCCCCGATGATGTACCCAATTTTAGTAGAAGTTCCTTTTCTACTTCGAGTACGAGAGCAGGCGTAAAATCCGCCACGAAGTTTGCTAAAATTTTAGAGTTGATGGTCATTCGAGGTTGATACTCGATATCGTACCCTCCAAGTTCGATGTTCCACTTGGCCAACCGTCCCGGGAGCTCGGGCTTATGCAAAACATTTCGAAGTGGTACGTAGTTAGCACATATATAGGATGACATTGGAACTATTGCTTTAATTTTCTAGATGCTTTTATTAATGCAAGTGCTAATTTTTCTAAATGCGGATACCTGGTTTCATCATATCCTAAGATTCGATTTACATAATAAACAGGAAATTGTGTACCTTGGTCTTCTCGAACCAGCACGTCACTTACCGCTACCTCGGACACAACCAAGTATAAGTAAAGTTTTTCGTCTTCCTTCGGAGTGTGAAGTAGGGGTGGGATCGATAAATATCGCTTTAACTCCTCCAACGCTCGCTGGCATTCTGGAGTCACTGTGAAGTCGTTCTTCTTTTTGAGTAGGGAGAAGAATTGATGATTCCGATCCGATGACCTCGAGATAAATCAGCCTAGAGTAGCTATCCGCCCGGTCAACCGTTGTACGACCTTCACACTGTCCACGATGGTGATATCTTCAATGGCTTTAATTTTGTCGGGGTTGATTTTGATTCCCCTGTTTGATACCATGAAACCTAAGAACTTGCCCGAGCCAACCCCGAAGGCACATTTCTCGCGGTTGAGCTTCATGTTGTACTTTCTTAAGATCTCAAACGTTGCCTACAAATTATCAAATATTCCTCTGCGCGCAGGGACTTATCTAGCATGTCATCAATATAAACTTTCATAGATTTGCCTATCTGTTTTTCAAACATCTTATTAGCTAGGCGTTGGTAGTAGCCCCTGCATTTTTTAACCCGAAGGGCATTACGTTGTAACAATATGTTCCATACTTTGTAATAAATGAAGTTTTTTCCTGGTCCTCTGGGTTCATTTGAATCTGATTGTACTCGGATTAGGTACCGAAAAAGGTTAGGATCTCATGGCCAGCCGTGGCATCGATCATACAATCGATATTATTAAGTGGGAAAGAGTTTTTTGGGCACGCCTTGTTCAAATCTTTGTAATCTATACACATTCTAAGTTTATTTCCCTTTTCCGGGACTACTACTACATTGGCTAGCCACTCGGGGTATTTTGCTTCCCTAATGGACCCTATTTTGAGAAGTTTAGTTACCTCGTCCTTTATGAATGCGTGCTTCATCTTGGACTAGGGTCTTCTCTTTTGCTTTACCAGTTTGAACCTGGGGTCGAGACTCAACCGATGGGTGGTTATCTCTGAGGGGATCCTTGTCATATCTAAATTGGACCAAGCAAAACAATCTATGTTATCGATAAAGAATTGAATGAGTTTTTTCATGAGTTCTGGGGTTAACCCCGTTCCCAGGTATACTTTCTGTTCGGGTAGATACTCGATCAATATCACCTGCTCTAGTTCCTCGATTGTGGACCTCGTTGCATCTGACTCCTCGGGGACGATAAAATCTTGGGGGGTAATAAAGTCTTCTCCTTCATCCTCAGCTACCTGTTCCTTGGATTCAGTCGATGATGTGGACTATGATTGCTATTTGTCCGTCTGCTTATTTTTTATACTCAACTTTTTTGAGATCGAAGATGTCGATACTGGTGTCAAATCGTGAACTGCAAACATCTCCTTTGCTGCATGTTGCTCTCCATACACTGTCTTCACACCATTGTTTGTTGGAAATTTCATCATTTGGCGAAGGGTCGAGGGTACTGCCCTCATGCTATGGATCCATGGACTCCCAAGCAATGCATTGTACCTCATGTCACCTTCGATGACATGAAATTTAGTGTCATGTATAGTCCCGGCCACGTTTACTAGGAGGATTAATTCTCCCTTAGTCATTTCGCTTGCCATGTTGAAGCCATTCAAGACTCGAGATGCTGGTATGATTTGATCTAGAAGCCCAAGCTGCTCTACGACCCTCAACCTGATTATGTTCGCCGAGCTACCTGGATCCACAAGAATGCGTTTAACTTGCAATTTATTTAACAGAATAGAAATTACCAGTGCATCATTGTGCGGCTGAAAGAGAACTTCGGTGTCTTCTTCATTGAATGTAAGGGTGCCTTCGGGCACGAAGTCTCGAGTTCGATTCTCCCTTGTAATTGAAACTTTAGTGCGTCTGAACACGGGTAACTGCGGGACGTCGACTCCGCTGATGATCATATGAATAACATGTTGAGGCTCCTCTGGTTTATTCTTCCTATTGGCATCTCTTTCATTGAAATGGTTTTTGGCTCTGTCACTGAGAAATTCCCGAAGATTACCCTCGTTGAATAATCAGTCTACCTCCTCTCTTAGTTGTCTACAATCCTCGGTCCTGTGTCCATGCCTCCCATGGTACTTACACATCAAGTTGGGATTTCTTTGAGAAGGGTCAGTTTGTATAGGTTTAGCTATCTGGTATCCCTAATCTTCCCAATGGCTGAAACGATCCCCGAGGCATCAATGCAGAATTATATTCAGATAGTCGAGGTGCCTCTACTGGTCTTGCATGCCTATCAAATCCGGACTTACTCATGAGTCCCCGAGGATTTTGTCCTCAATCCACTCTTCGATCATTCTGAGGTACGTTATGCCTCGAACTATTTCTTCATTCTTCCATATATGCCTGATACCGTTCCTTGTTCGACCTTGGTTCCTTGTCAGCGTCCCTCGAATCTTTTGCTGATAATCTGCTCGGATAAACCAAACCCGAGGGGGCTCCCAACTGGTCATCCTCAACCCTGATCTTTTATTGATAATGATTATGCACGTATGACCACGTCACAGCCGGATATTCGATAAGATTTTGCTTTAATTATCGAGATACGATCGAACCTCGCTCGTTCAAACCCTGCATAAAAGCCTGTACTGCCCAGTCATCCGAGACCGGTGGTAATTCCATTCGCTCCATTTGAAACCGGGATACGAACTCCCTTAACGTCTCATCGTTCCTTTGTCTTATCTTGAAAATGTCTGATTTCCTCATTGCCACCTATATGGCCCCGGCATGTGCTTTCACGAAGGCGTCTGCTAACATAGCAAACGAATCGATAGAGTTCGGGGGCAAGTTGTGATACCAAATCATGGCTCCCTTTGACAAAGTTTCCCCGAATGTCTTCAACAGTACTGATTCGATCTCTTCATTGTTTAAATCATTTCCTTTAATCGCGCAAGTATATGAGGTAATATGTTCAGTAAGATCGGTTGTCCCGTTGTATTTAGATATATCGGGCATGCGAAACTTTTTAGGAATGGGTTTCGGTGACGCACTCGGAGGGAACGACTTTTGTATGAACTTTTTAGCATCCAAACCTTTTAAGAACGGGGGTGCCCTCGGTATTTGATCAACACGGGAATTATAAGTCTCAGCTTTCTTGTCATTATCCTCAATCTTTTTCTCTCCGGACTCGATTATATTGGCGAGTTCCTCGAGTATCCTCATAATCGTGGGGTCAGCCCCCGAGCCAATACCATTTGATCTTTCTGGTGCCGGTTCAGTACGTTGAGTATTTTCTGGTTCGGCTATACTAGGAGTTTTATTCTGATTTTGAAGTTGAGCAATGGCAATCTGTTGAGCTTGTAGCATTTCGAATATCACTTGGAGGATGACTCCCCATCTCCTATGCCCTGTGTTCCTTGGCCCCCAGACCGGGTTTCCCTGTGTATACTTCATCCGGGGTTTGCGCCTAAATCTGTATTTAAAGCAATGTGTGAACTAATATCAACCGGTTCCACATTCGACACTTCCCCAGGGTTTATCGGTGGTACACCGACCCTTACATTTTTGTTTTCCCCGTGAAATCCAAGACCGTCGTTGTTGTGAACAGGTGCATTTTGCGAGTTTGACATGTTTTGGCCTTAGATAAAAAATTCTTGACAAGAAAAAGTGTAAAAATAACGTGCGTTATGAGAATCTGTAATGAAATAATCACTAGTATCTTTATCCCCACGGTGGGAGCCAAGCTGCGTACCTCGAAAATTTGAATAACAATTAAATTTGATTTGTGATTTTAAAGATATGTGATCTAGTTCAATACTGGTTAATAATCAAGAAATATGAAGTATAAATGAACGAAATAAGTGAATCAAACCAGTGTTACTTAAGCAGTTTTGACCTCGAGATGTACCAAGAACAATAAAGTAAGAACAATGAATCTAAAGGACAACTCCGATGAACAATAAGTGAGAAAAGTATGATAGTATATTCTTCACCAATGATTAGCTGATCCTTACAAATGATTGGGGTCCCCTTTATATAGGAGGGGAAACCTAAATAAGGTACATTTCTATTTACAGTAAAGAATCTTATTGGGACAACTGTGTAACCACCTGGTACGGATTTGTACTAATTCGTACAAATCTATTCTGGGATTTACGCCATGATCTTAGGGACGTGGCGAGAATCTTGTCCTTCTGTAACAAACTCGTAATGGTACTATTCTTGAATCGACCGTACTCGGCTCCGATGCTCCTCCAGCACTAAGGTCTTCGTGCCTCTTGTTCTTCCTTCGAGCCCCAGCCAAGTCTCTACCGAACTTCAGCCATCGATGCGACCTCCCGAGCCTACAAACCCAACGTCATAAGATTTTGACCGTATAGAATAATATACTAGAGTTATAGTATATTATACTAGAATTCCAGTATATAATAGTGGAGTATTTTTTGGATTTTGAACAATGTTTTCGTTCAAATTTATCTTTACATGAAAAGTGGCTAAATTTCGATTTACTTTTGAAATTGTAGCTATTTTTGAATGACCACTTGTAAATCTGGCTAGTGTTGAATTTCCCCATTGATTTACGCAGTTGGGTAGGAGACTATTTAAGTTAGTTTTTCTTTTAATAATACTCCCTATGTTCCAATTTCTATGAACTTGTTTGACTGGACATGGAGTTTAAGAAAAAAAATGAAGACTTTTGAAATTTGTGGTCCTAAACAAGTCAAAATGGGGCTCAGAGTATTTGTGTGGTTATAAAAACTTCTCATTAAGGGTAAAATTGGAAGTTTAAGCTAAATTATTTTCAAATTTAAAAAGGGGTCATTTTTTTTAACAGACTAAAAAAGAAATAGGTTTACATAAACTGGAACAAAGGGAGTAATAAATAAGGAATTTTTACATTCCTATACCACATAGTAAATCTTATTACCCTCAATGTTTAAGGTTTGACTTAATTACACTTAGTATACCTAATTACCAATTTTATACCATAATTAATTAAAAATCTAATTAATGGGACGTTTTTACTCCTTAATTAAAGGTGTCTGTATATCCCACGTTTCTCTCTCCTAAATTCTCACCCTCACCCACGTTCTTTATACACATTTTCCCTCTTCTGAAACCACACAAACTTCCATTTCCCATTCTTCCCTTAAATTCACAGAAAATTGAAGTTGATTCACCCATTTTACTCCAGTTAAAGTTCCTCAATGAATAACAATAAAGCTTCGAAACATAGTCATAAAAAAGCAGCAGAAGATGATATACCCTCTATTGATTTGAGTGTTTTATCACCAAAATCACCCAAAAAGCAGGGGAAATATTCCCATGCAATTGTAGATACGACTCATAGTCTTTCTCCCCGACAAATTAGAGTTGAAATGAGAACTAAACAAAAACATGATGTCGATGCTGGAGAAACTTCTACGCCAGTGAAACAAGGGAAACAAAAAGGAAAAGAGTTATTGGTAGATGACGATTTTGTAGAATAGGTGCCTAACCTTTGAACAGGAAAGAAAACAAAGGTGTCTCCTAGTTCAAAAAATTCAAAAATGAAGAAACATTCAAAAAAAACACCCTAAAAATGTTCAGAAACATTCAGTGGTGAAGGTAAACATTTATTAATTTCGTTTCTAATTATTTAGTTTGATTTAGGATGTTAAAATCTGTGTAATATGTGTTTTTAGACAATTGTAGATTAATTGTCTTAATTTTGAAGATTATTTGTAGTTTTGATGTTCTGTCTTTACATTTGTAGATATTTTATAGTTATATTTTTAGATTACTTGTAATATTTGCGGCAGAGTTGTAGTTATTTTTGTTGCTGGTTATTTGCATATTACATGTTAAATTGTATATATTATGTAATCCTTTGTAGTTATGTTGTAGATAATTTGTAGATGAATGTATCTTTTTTAGGCAGTTTATTAATGTGAGATTATATATTGTTTGTGCAGAAATGACACTTTTTTGCCCCACATAATTTTGATTATGAGGTGCTCAGATTCCACACATTGTGTGATCCTAGCATTCCTAGCCAGATTAAAGAGCTTCTGTCTCCAAATGGGTTGAAGCTTTTTAAGAAGACGTATTTTGGATACTTACTGTCTCTTCCCACTCTATGCATGCAAAACCAGGTCATTCATCTTCTGATGAAGTATGAATTGACATCATCTAATGCATCATATTTTTCTGTCCAGTTAAAGGGTGAAACACTAAATTTTGGATTGAGGGAGTTTGCACTAATTACTGGTCTAAGATGTGTTACTCAGGTTACAGATTTTGGTTATACTTCCAATTTTGTTAGCAAGATAATGATCAGTTATTTTCCTAACAAATTAAGACTGGATAAGTTATATTTGAAACAGATAGTAACCAATAGAACCTGGGTAAACGATGAGGATACGGTGAAGTTGTGCATTCTTTATCTTTTAGAATTTTTCATTTGTCCTTCGGACAAAGACCATGTGACTTTTTTAGATCACTTTAGGTTTTATTTGGTAGAATCTGGGTGGTATGAGTCATACCCATGGGGTATTAAATCTTTCAACCAGTTGATGGAATATGTTAGGCACATACTAAATTCGTATGTACATTCTTATCTCATACGAGGATGCCCACTAGCAATGCAAGTATGGCTCTATGAGTGTTGCTCTTCCGTCAACACTGATCTAGATACGAGGAGTTCTAACTCAATACCTCACATATTGTCATGGTCAGCTAGTAAGGGGAATATTTGGTTAGCTGCCTTTGAAGACAAAATGATAAAGCCTGAATGGATAAAGGTAAAATATGTTTTTTATGATTATACATTTACCTTCAATATATCTACAATTATTCTACATTTCTGCCTTAATCAAACTAATTGGTTTTTTCTCATTCAGTTTACCAACCTAAGTGAATCTCTCGAAGAGATTGAGTTGTTGTCTTTGCCAGATAAAATTGAGTACAAAGTTAAAGAGACTGAACAAACATCTGAGGTTCCCAATGATGATACTCCTACGTTGCAACCCAAACAAACAGATGGAGAAGAGGAGAAGGAAGCTATTGTTAAAAAGATTATAAAATTAGAAAAAGGCATTAAGAAGGTAATATGTATACCATATTCTGATATATATATATATATATATATATATATATATATATATA